>JAKSZP010001583.1:0-121521 GCA_022478985.1 Massospora cicadina
GTGCTCCCCTTTGTGTAGCGCCCTACCATTGGGCCTGTCCGCCACTTAAGGTGTGTGGTTGGAGGCGGGCAGGTATGCCTCTTCAATGATGGAAAACCATATTCTGGATAACGTGACGAAGTGCATAGCCTCCCTCAGACCCACCCTACTTCCCTTACTGGTAGGGTTGTTCTAGCCAACTCTATGCTCCTCTCCAAAGTTTGGTTTGGAGCCCATGCCATCGCCTTCTCCCCAGGTTTTTTCAAATCTTTGTATGCCCTTCTACAAGGGTGGCTCTGTGTCATGGTTGGATGACCTAATAGTGGGAACTGATGCTAAAGATAAGACTGGGCGACAGGAGGCCCAGAAGTGAAACTTCAGGCTCTTCCTGACCTGAAACACACCTTAGATCAATGCTGGGGTGCAAGCCAAGCATGACCAGGCTGATACTAATGGGGTGCAAAACGCCCAGCCTCTTATCTCGGCCCAGGCACTGAAACAAATGATTTATGTTACAAACTAAGATGGTTTAAATTGGTTAATTTGGAGAGCAAGGGTTCGAATCCCATTCAAGTTATGGAATTTTAAGTTTGGGTAAAATATGACTTCAATCAATTACTCAAGTGAAGGCACTTTCGGTGTATTTTATGAAAATGGATGGAAGCGTCTGTTTATTGGAGCGTCAAGGCTTGGGTGCACTTCCGCAGAACCTGAATTTCTCCAGCCCACTTTATATATGTTTTTGCAACCAACATTCCTTGTTGGTTGACTTTCTTAAAAAAATTTACCCGTTATTTTACGTTTTTAATGGTTCCTTAGGCGAACTTGGTGGTGGACCTCTTTGGGGAGGTCTCCAACTATGTGGGCCACTAGCTCTTATCACAATTTACCCAAATCCCAGGTGCTCCTTGGGCCGCCCAGGTCCCCTCCAGATCGAGGCACCCAAGTCTACTGGCGCTAAGTTACACTTGATTATGGACTCCCCTCTGGGGTCCACTCAAGTTGTGATGTTTCTTACTTACCTGGTACTATATGTTGCGCTTTACACCCTTGTTTGGGGTACTTTTGCACAAGCACCGTTCAAGGTGCTTTCTTTCCCATTCTCCTAACAGCTATTTTCCTAGCAATGTGTGCTTGCATCCCACATCATCTTGCTGTGAACGAGAGAGTTACAGACACTCTCTTGACATTAGTCAACCAACCTTTTTATTATATGTGCATGAGAATTATCCGTGTGAGACTTTCGTTATTAGTATATTGGCGCTGGCCATTTGTCACTGCCACGATGGTGCTCACCACAGTTTTCTCATTTGGTTTTGTATTGGTGCGTCTTGGCGTTATTCTTGCAACTACCAATTGGGAAGTGCCCACTCTTCCTGCTTGTACCTGGTGGTCTCAGACTTTTCACAATCCTGATGTCATGATTCCCCACCTTTCTCCCGAGATTTACTCAGAAAATCAACAAGCCTTGGCATCCCTTGAGCCAAAACCCTCGTTAAGTAAAAATAATCTGTCTATTTCACATCTGCTTTCATGAGGAGTGGATCTGTTGTCCCGATTATCTCCCAATGTGGGTGTCTGGGTTTTTGTGGTATTCTGCACCCAACCGCTTTTGTGGTGAACAGTGGAGAGCTTGGAACAGGTCTTGGAACAGAATTGACCTGATGAAGCATCCCTACATTCCTTCTTCAAGTTCTTTTCTCTGCGTCAAGCAGGTTGGCTGATGAAAGCATACTCAAGTGAATTCTGAAAAAAGCCTAGGCTTTGCCATTAACTGACGAGGTTAAAACGTCATTTCTCCATTCAACCTTGAACATAATAATGCGAAACTTTCCAATTTGGCAGTCGCCTCCTTCCAATTTTGATCATCTTGTCAAAACCCTTTGGGGTAGTTTCCCCGCCCCAACCCAGAAGGGGCCAGGTATTTTGGCCGTCATTGGATAAAATCATATAAATATGGAAGCCAAAAAGTTGCGCGCAGCTCTTAAAATGAGGGAATCTTATCCTTCTAATCCTTCTACTTCTTCTAAATTTGGAACTGTACAGGGGTCTAGCCCCAAGAATGAAGTAAAGGTTTCAGATGATTCTGCCGCGATGATGTCACCCACAGTCATCTCTATAAATATCGCGTCCTCAACTAGTGATATTTCCTTGAATCGTGAGATGCTTCCCACTGATTTCCTCCCCATCTCGGCAGAAATTGGGAACATCAGAGGGTCTGAACCCAAATTTAACAAAAAAATGATTCTGTTATCGTTTTTTCTCCCCAACATGTTTCTGAGGTGCATGCTGAGGCATCAGTCTTGGCTTGGGGGTGATGGCCCTGGATAGCGATACACACCGAACCCTTGGAATGAGTGTGGATTCATTAGAGTTGGAAAACGCGTTTTATAACAAGAGCAATTTATCCCAGAATGAGCCGTTTATATGCTCATATGGTCTGGATGAGGACCTTATTTCAGTATATCAAATTACTCCTGAGAACCCTCGTTTGACCCCTACCATGATTAGGGGTTCTCAGGAAGTTGAAAAGGAACTTCGTCATAAATATAAAGATGTATATGCACCTGCAGAGGGTGTGGTGGTGATATGTGGCCTCAGTAGTAAGAGTGGCACATTATCCCTCCCCCTTCTATGATTCCAAAACATACCCTGATGGCTTGTTCAAGCCGGAGGAAGAATTTTCTGGTGGATTGTTGGCGTTTTCTGCGTTGAATAAATCCCATTCTGGATACTTCTTGTTGACTGCTACTATTACATCCTCTTATGGAAAGTTCAGCACAACAATTTTGGTGGATACTGGTGCCTCAAATAATTTTATTGACCAAAAACTTGCTGAATACTTTGAGTTGAGTTACTCACCAGGTGGTATGGTTAGAGGTGGGGCTTATCAAGGTATCCTCACACTGAATGTCATGGAGTCAGTCGATTTCCAGGTAGGTTCTTATCTATTGTCTGACCAGTTTCAAGCTACCAGAAACCTCTTGTTCCCCATTATTTTGGGTGTTTAGTGGTGGCGGAAGTTTGACGTCAGAACTAATTTGAAAGAAAACACTTTATCCTTATCTTTGATAAACGGTCACCAGTTGATTGTTCCTTTGTCTGAGGATAACGCCCAAGGCAAATTACCCCATTGGCCCAGTGTTCCCAGCCCGTATCTTTCCCCTTTGCTGAAGCCCACCGTGGGACTTTCCTTACCTTCCTGTTTGAAGGAGTTGGCATCTTATTTTAATGAAGCTTCAGCTAGTACGCTACTAGAACATTCCGAGTTTGATTGTGAATTCAAACTCACTGTGGATCTGGTGCATATTTCTTCCCCCATATACCCATTGAATGTCTGGGAGGAGAGGTTTTTAGATGTATGGGTGAAGGAGCAATTGGCCAAAGGTGCCATCTTTCAGCGTACCTCCCCTGTTTGCTCCCCACTTCTCTTTGTGGAGAGGGCTGATGGAACTTTACGTCTGTGTGTTGATTATGTAAATTTAAACAATGTGACTGTACCCGACCTCCATCCCATCCCTTTAGATTCTCAGATTGCACGCTATGTGGAAAAGGCAAAGTGTTCTCCAAGTTGGACTGCCTCAATGCATTCAATCAAATCCGGATAAAGAAGGGCCAGGGGAGTGGTTAACCACTTCCACACCAGAAAAGGGATTTTCAAGTTCTGGGTTATGCCCTTGGGGCTTAAGAATGCCAAGCCATCTTTCAACGCCGCATTGATGCTGCTTTGAGGGAATTATTTGGGAGTATGTGCGGTTGCCTACATGGATGACATCTGGTGTTTCCCCCAATAAGGAGTCAGATGCAGTACACCTTCGACAAGTAGTGGAGAGATTGAGGGCCGCTTTGCCTTACCTCAAGATTAGCAAATGCAATTCTTCAAGTCCCAGGTTACTTTTCTGGGCAACGTCGTTTTTGACCAAGGCCATATGATAACTCCAGACAAGGAGAAGGTTATTTGGTAGTGGCCCACCCCACCTCAGTCAAGGAATTGAGGAGCTTTTTTGGGGACATGTACGTTCCTCAAGAAGTTCACACCCCAATCTCTCCGAGGTAGCAGCACCCTTATATAAGGCCAGCGGTGCCAAGGCGCTTCAGTGGTCCCCCATCTTGGAGGATGCCTTTCCAAGCGGTGAAGTGCACCTTGTTATCCACATCCATTCTTCGCCATGTTGACCCTGAAAATGAGTTCATTGTGTCTTTGGATGCTTCCAACTTTGCCATTGCAGCTGTCCTGTTACAGGTGGGTGAAGATGGGTCTGAGTATCAAGTGGAATATTTTTCTAAGAAAATGTCTCTGCATTAGTTAAACTACGCCGTATATGACAAGGAGTTATTAGCAATGGTGGAGGCGCTGATTTATTGGCGTCACCACTTACGTGGCTCCTCCTCTCAACCATTCCGGTATGCACAGACCACCAAGCCCTATTGTACTACCCTGCTCCACATGTGCTAGCACCACGTCAGACCCGTTGGCATGAGACCCTCGCCCTTGTTAGATTTTCCTATGAGTTCACCTTGGGCAAGGAGAATGGTTTGGCGGATGCTTTAAGCCGCAACCCTGATTTGGCTCCCAATCCAAAGGAGGTAGAAATTAACAAATCCCAGTTGATGATTCCACCAAGTATGATCCTGTCTCAACTTCCTAAGTCCAGGGTACATACGCCAGCGCTCATGGCTCTGGAAAATGCAGCAGACTAAGTATGTTTAGAAAGGTAGTTCTTTCTCAGCCGTTATCAGATGAATATGCTGTTGTTCTCAAGAGCACCCTGAATCAGGAGGACTTATTCAGGGGTTATCACATGAGGATGAGATGGTGTGGTTTCAGGAGCCTATGGGTTCCTGCTGGACCACTACGCTGGAGATCATCCAGGACCATCATGATGGAACCACTGTTGGTCATCTTGGGAAAGCAAAGACCTTGGAGTTGATATGACGCACTTACAATTGGAAGGGCTTGCCTGTTCAGGTAGGGCGGTACTGTAAAAGTGCTTGATCTGCAATCAAATGAAACCCAATCGGCAACCTTTAGCAGGGTTGCTGGTACCAGTCCAAAAGGCTGAAGGGCCCTGGACTTCCCTATCAGTGGATTTCATTGTGGAGTTACCAGTTTCAGATGGGTATGATGCAATAATGGTGGTGGTGGACCGCTTTACAAAGTTCGCCCACTTTATTCCTTGCAGAACAACCATAACTGCTGCTGAAATGGCCAGGCTTTTCGTCGCCAATGTATTTGCGCTTCATGAGGTTCCTCAAGAGATCAACAGTGACCGGGGACCCCGGTTCACCTCCATCTTTTGGGAAGAGTTGTGTAAAATTCTTCAGATTCGCCCCTGCCGTTCAACTGCCTATCACCCCCAATCAGATGGGAAGACTGAGCGAGTGAACCAGTTCTTAGAACAATTTCAGCGTTGTTACATCACCGCAGACCATTCAGATTGGGTTCTTCACCTTTCCCATATTTGGTTAGCTACAACAACACTTTCCATTCATCAATTGGTTGTTCACCTTTTTTTTAACCATGGCTTTAACCCTGCTTTTAACATGGAGCCCAGCTGTGACTCCAAAGTGGAAGCGGTGTTAAACTTTTGCGAAGACTCTCAAGAAGGTCCATCAGGGGGTGTCCACAAGTTTGGAGGCGGCTATGCTGGTTTATAAGGAGAATGCTGATGGAAAGCGCCGAGTGGGTCCAGCATACAAGGAAGGGGATCTCGTGATGCTTGATGCTCGCAACATCCCTATCAAGCAGCCATACAAAAAGCTGGGTACAAAGAGGATTGGTCCTTACCGTGTAGTTAGAAAGGTGGGTCATGCCTCATACCAGTTGGATCTTCCCTCTGCGTTTTGGATCTTCTCCATCATTCATGAAAGTAAATTGACATTGTTTAGGGCCCTCCACCTGTGACTCCCAAGGCTTAATTTGTGGATGGGGCACCAGATTGGGAAGTGGAGGAAATAGTAGCCTCCCGCCAGGTTAAGCGACACCTTGAGTACCTGTTATCCTGGAAGGGATTTGACTCAGCAGAAAACAGTTGGGTGCTGGCATGGGATTGTGTACATACCCAAGACCTGATCAAATCATTCCATAATCGTTTCCCTGAGGCTGCAGGATCTCAGCCTAAGCCAGCCGTTGCTGCTATGAAGTTGCCACCAGCACATAAGAACGTCTCCTTAGCAAACGCCCCTGGAGGGGGTGGAGCCCAAGAAGGAGGAGAGGATAATGTCATGTTTGGATGACTTAATATTGGGAACTGATGCTAAAGATAAGGCTGGGCGACAGGAGGCCCAGAAGGTGAAACTTCAGGCTCTTACTGACCTGAAACACACCTTAGATCAATGCTGGGAGCAAGCCAAGCATGCCCAGGTTGATACTAATGGGGTGCAAAACGCCCAGCCTCTTATCTCGGCCCAGGCACTGAAACAAATGATTTATGTTACAAACGAAGATGGTTTAAATTGGTTAATTTGGAGAGCAAGGGTTCGAATCCCATTCAAGTTATGAAATTTTAAGTTTGGGTAAAATATGACTTCAATCAATTACTCAAGTGAAGGCACTTTCGGTGTATTTTATGAAAATGGATGGAAGCGTCTGTTTATTGGAGTGTCAAGGCTTGGGCGCACTTCCGCAGAACCTAAATTTCCCTGGCCCACTTTAAATATGTTTTTGCAACCAACATTCCTTGTTGGTTGACTTTCTTAAAAAATTTACCCGTTATTTTACGTTTTTTCAATGGTTCCTTAGGCGAACTTGGTGGTGGACCTCTTTGGGGAGGTCTCCAACTATGTGGGCCACTACCTCTTATCACAATTTACCCAAATCCCAGGTGCTCCCTTGGGCCGCCCAGGTCCCCTCCAGATCGAGGCACCCAAGTCTACTGGCGCCAAGTTACACTTGATTATGGACTCCCCTCTGGGGTCCACTCAAGTTGTGATGTTTCTTACTTACCTGGTACTATATGTTGCGCTTTACACCCTTGCCTGGGGTACCTTTTTTCAGAGGCACCATTTGAGGTGCCTCTTTCCCATTCTCCTAACGGCTAGTTCCCTAGCAATGTGGGCTTGCATCCCACATCACCTTGCTGGGAACGAGAGAGTTACAGACACTCTCTTGACACTCTGGTTGGGCCACCCACCGCCAGTGCGTCTTGAGGATATGTTTGGCCCTCGCCATAGTGGTGGCATGGGCCTGCTCGACTTTGAGGCCCATGCTGCAAAGATACTGGGCACCTGGATCGCGGCTGTCACCATCACTATGATCCCCTCCCAACACTGGTCCCGCGTGGCCTGCTCCAACTTCTCCCGCACCCTGGGCCTTGCCAATCTGTCCCACCCTCACTCCTTGATGAAATATCTGGCTTCCCACCCATCGGCTGCTGGTCCTCATGGTACTGCACCCCACTTTAAACGAGTCCTTCTCTCCATGCAGAGCGCTGAGTGGAGAATTCTTATTAGTGGACACACAGCGAAGAGAGGGCGCCCCTCTCCTCAGTTCACTCAGGAGGTACAGGGACTACCCATTCTAAAAGTCTTGATACCCGTGAGGCCCCAAATCTTATCCAGGGTGGACTACCCGGACATGATGGACATCCCCTATTCCATTGAGACCCAGAAGACTATTTGGAAATACGCACACCACCCTCTGCTGCTGCCTCATGTCCGTTCCCATGTGTGGAAATGTCAGAAGTGGGTGTACCATACTGCTGAGCGCTCTAATGCTTTTCACTCATCATGCGTCATGTGTGGCCAGTATGGAACGCTGTTTCACCGCCTAGAGAAGTGCCCTACCTCTAAAGTGATATGGCGCGAGGGCAACGTCTGCTTGGCCAGGATCAGACACATCCCTTCAGTTTATCTAGGGATATGTTTGTTTTATCTATGGTCTCCCCTCTCCCACCCTCCCTCCGTGCTCTAGTGGTTGAAATCGCTATGTGGACCATCCACACGATTGTCTTGGATGCCATTGCAGGCTCCACCCCCACCCTCCCAGAAGCTTCTGCCGATTCCAGTCGCACTTAGTGGACCACTTTCAAGTGTGGATGTTTGGATACCTCCCACCACGTTGCCATCAGTTGGTCTCCTCCTGGTTCCCAGTTTGGTTCATCACTCAGACCCCTTCCTACACATGTGCTCAATTGTGGTTTCAGCCCCTTTACACGTTCCCCCTCCTCCCTGTAGTGGCGTTCCCGCTGGCAACAGGAGATAGCATTGCTTCTCTGGGGTTCCTCCCCTGTTCTACGTTCCATTTTCTTTATGTCTTTTTGGAAGTGTCCATCCCCTGGTCAGCCTTCCCCGCAATAAATTCAAAATTCAATGGTTCAGAGGTCCTTTGGGAAAACTTCTTTTATTATACTTTTCTTGATCCACTGCTTTAAGTTTAGCATGAACACAATTCACAATCCTTCCATCCAGGAGATTCTTGATAAAATAGGCATTTGTCACCATCTTGATGATAATCTCAAATAGAACTGACCTGAATGCATCTAGCTTATTTTTGTATCCCAAAACCATGCATATTGCAATAGGCAACTTTTTCGCTTATTTGTTAATTGATAATGCCAGTTGGTTCCTATCATCCGTTATTTTTGACTTTATCCTTTTCTTGAAGGTCATATCAAATGCTTACAATTACATTTTAATCAGTATATCTGACAATCAGATCAGGTACTGCTCAAAACTTATCTTTGATGTTGGTTCCATCAGTAAATATAGAATTGGCGGTAATGTGACCTTCCTTCCATATATTAACTCAAATGACGTTTTTTATCTCTGTATGATGACTTATATCATATGAAAACATCACCAAATAGAGGTACATTTCCCATGAAGAAGTTCTCCCTGCTACCAGCTTCCTCAGCATTGTGTCCAGCGATCCATTAATCTGATCTACCAGTCCATTCATCTCTGTCTGATAAGGTAAAAACATGATTCCAAAGATCCCCATTACTTCATTAGAATCTCAGGATCATGTGGGACATTAAATTTGTTTAATTATCACTCAACAAGACTTGTAGGCATCCGTGACAATATACTACTTGATCCAGGATAAACCTTGCAGTGTTTGTAGTGTCTACTTTTGCCAGGGACTCCATTTCAACCCATCTATTCAGATGGTTAATTGCAACTATTATGTATTTGACTCCCCGGTACTTGTGGTTAATGGTCCCATCATGTCAATGGACACTCTATGCCAGGAAAATTCAGGGCGGGCTAGACAATATCTGGTCATGTTCTTATGAGGCTTGTGCAAATGGCACTTTACACAACAAGCCAGATGATCTGCTACATTGTAGTTGATGGACTCCCAGTAATAATGGAAAATGATATTAATTGTCTTCCTTAGGCCTCCATGCCCAACAACCTTATATGTAGCTTGAAAAATATCTTTTCGTTCCAACAATTTTGGGAATAGTAATTATTTTTCATCAATCATCTTAAAAATTTGTCCATTTAATTTCTTGGTGTTTTCCATCACTTTCCAAAGTACACCTTGGATTACTTGGGGCTCATTCACAATTTCTCCTTCAACCATTCTCTGGAATAACTCATCCACTTGCTGGTATACCACTTGGACCATTGGTAACCTTGATAAACCATATGCATTCTGATGAGAAGCTCCAGCTCATTAAACTATCTAATAATTGTAGCCCTGTAGCTTCAATGCCCATTATGCGGTCATGCTTCTGATTCTCTTAAATTGGCAGCCAAAGCAGTGAAGAGTGGTGTTGTAAATTTGAACAGTATTGCTAGGATCCATTGAGCTACTCGCACAGGTTGAGCCCTCTGAGCAATGGATGGATGATGTGGAGATCGTTGGTCCTTTGGACACACTTAGAGATATTAAAGATAGAAGCAATCGCCCCAACAGTTCTTTTATTTGTTTTATAAATACAGCGTCCTCGCTGTCCTATCTCATCTGCCCTGAAAAACCTACCTATCTCGATCACCCATTTCGCTTATATACATCAGCTGCAGGCGATACTATTTCTCATTTCTTGGGTTATTCTATTCTTCCAAATTTCCTCGAATTTGACTTGTTATTTTAATCTGCTTTCACCATATTTGTAGGCGATTTACTTCATATTTGTTGAACATCAATATCACCTTATCGCCTTGTTGCCTTATATAGAGGCGATCCAATAAACTTGTTATATCTAATAAGACTCATTATATATCAATATTGCCTCAGCTCAAGGCAATTGAATATTCATAACTGATACTGTGTTCAGTGGTTTCCGCCCGGCTGTCCCAAGACTATCATCCAGTCATATCAAAATCGCGACATTACCCCCTCCTTGACTGGACAATAGGATCCTATTGTTTTTAAGGTCTGAGGAAATTTGCATGTACTTGATTAATGATCCGACCACTGATAGGATCCTTAATATTATATGCGTTGACTCCAGTCTTCTCTATTATTTCAAATGGACCTATCCAAATACTGGCAATTTTATGCTACCAGCCGAATATGTGCTGATTGTGAAAGAGAACCATATCACCTTTGAATGACACCAATCCACTACGGCATGTCTGATCAATTTGCCTGATTCTTAATCTTCTTAGCCAAACTGAAGGAATATGCTTTGGTTTGTAGCATGATCAGAATGTTCGTGAGGTTAGTCAAATAGCGGTGGGGTTCTAATCTGCTAGTGTCTTCTACACACACACATATATAGCAACGCCTGAAGAGCTGGGTGTCAGCAATATAGTAATTGGAATGGACTCTTTCCCGTGGTGGAATGGTAACAATGTTATATGCAAACACGGAGCTGGAAAGGAGGGAGCTCCAATCAGAAGGGCAATCCATTACTAATTTCTGGAGTATGTTCACCAGAGTTCCATTCACTTGTTCAACCATTATATTAAACTTGGGGTGGTATGGGATCATTAGAACTCCGCGGATCCCCATAAGCTCATTCAATTTAGGAAGTATGTGCAAGTTGAAGTTGGTGCTGTTATTAATGAAAATAAACTGAGGGCAACCGTGCCACTGAATAATGCATTCTAGCATGAAATTAGCTACTGTAACGGCCCCCAGATCTTGTATCACCCTTGCTTTGACCCACTGGGTCAAGTGGTCAATAGCCACAAGAATGTACTTACAACAGTTGGCTCCTGTTGACAAGGGCCCAATGACATTGAGGTAGACCATATGCCAAGTGAAATGTGGTTTACTAACCGATATGACGTCATATGATGAAACGGCTTCTCCACTTGGCACTGATAGCAACAGGAAATAGTTTTGAGCACATCAAAACTTATACTCTTCCAATAGTACCATGAGCATAACAACTCTATAGTCTTATAATTGCCACCATTCCCAACCACCTTGTGAGCACTCATAATGATTTCCAGCCATGTGGAGGGCTGTAGGAAATTCTATGTAGAATTGTCGATTTTTTTATACAGTTCTCCATTCCATTGGAAGGTATTCGAGTGCAATTTGTTTAACATTTTGATTACTTGAGGCAGTTTGTCGTTGTATTTTCCGCTGAGCATCTTATCATACATCACATCGCTAAGGTCTGCTGTCACCACAATAGTAAGTAACTGAGATAAACAGTCTGCATTCTGATGCTTTGCTCACAGCCAATGGAGAATCAAAAAATTGTCATCCTGTAACTTGAGAGCCCATCAAGCCAATTGTCCTTCTGGTTCTTTGAGATTTTGCAACCAGCATAATGATGTATGATTGGTTACAACTTTTAAACTTTACCCCATTCAGATAGACTCTGAATTGTTTATACATGTATATTAATGCTAAGCACTCTCGCTCAGTCACAGTATAGTTACTCTTGTGACAGTTCAGACTATGACTACAGAAAGCAACAGGATGTTCTTCTCCCTCATCATCTTTCTGAGAAAGTACTGCCCCAACAGCGGAAAGGGATGCATTCATATGAACAATAAATTCCTGATCAAAGTTTGGATATCGCAGCACCGGTGTGCTGCTCAACGCCATATGGAGTGCATCAAAGTGGATTGACGATGTTCCATCCACTTGAACACAGCATCCTTTTTTAACAACTTGAATAGTGGGCCCCCAATACAGCTAAAATTAGGATTAAAGTGTTGATAGTAACTGTCCATCCCTAGAAATACCTGTATGTTGTGCTTATTATTAGGTGTAGCCATTTTGCTAATGGCCTCCACCTTAGCCAGTTGTGTCTGCAGCCCAGTTGCATCTACCACAAAACACAGATATTCTAGAGATCTTTGAAAAGTTGAACTTTTGAGGTTTAATTATTATGTTCGCCTCAGCCAGCTGACAGAATACTGTTTCAAGGTGGTCTAAGTGCTCCAAAAATGTTTAAGAAAAACGTTAATATTATTGAGGTATACTAGGATGCATGACAGCTTCAGGTCGCCAAGAATAGTGTCCATGGCACGCTGAAAAGTAGCAGGAGCATTACACAGTCATTGAGGCATCCGTGTTGGTTGAAAAAGACCTTTAGAGGTGAACACAGCGCATTTTTCCTGTTCCGCCAAGGGTAACTCGATTTGCCAGTAGCCTGATATTAAGTCCATTGCAGAAAAGTAGCGGGAACCCCCTAATCGGTCCAGGGCATCATCAATTCTTGGCAAAGGGTATGAATCTTTCTTTGTAATACTGTTGAGTTTCTGATAGTCTATTACTACCCAGTTGATGCCGTCCTTCTTTTTCAATATCAGAACAGGCGAAGCCCACGGGCTCTTGGATGGCTCAAGCATCACTTGTTGTAACAGCTTGTCAATTTCTTCAGTAACCACATATTTCACTGCCCAAGAGCGGCAGATCGGCTGAGACCTTATTTTAAGATGATCACCAGTATCCAATTGATGGACCACCCCTTAGCACACCCTAAATCGTGATTGTCAACAGCAAAATTCCCTTATAGTTCTGAAATAAAGCCATTGCTTGATCTTTTTGTTCATCTGTTAATCCCATTAAATTACTCTGTGGTACCACAATTAGTACATTGATTGATAGTTCAAGCGGTAGTCCAAATTCATTCATGATCTGAAATCATGAACCTGGTGGACTTCTTCTATAAGAATCAGATGTAGATTGCAATAGTTTGGTGGCGGCGGATTTGCATTGGTTTGCTCTGTAGGTTTGATAATAAAACCTCTATCTCCCCATGTCCTGGGAGGATAATTCCTGGAGCCACATGCGGCTTAAACCGTGTTTGATGATAGAGCCCAATGACTTCCCTGTATAACCCACTCGGCCCTTCTACCTCTAACTCAGTATTCACTAAGACTTGAAGACCAGAAGGAATGTATATGGGTCCTGCCGCTTGAAGAAGTAACCCTTGATATTCATAAATCTGCTGAGGAAGGGCCCAAGTTTGCACTTCAGTCAATGGTTGCAAACAGGCCATGCCCCATCACAATAGGCGAGGTTGATATGACTTGTATGCACCAGGTCTTTTGGTAATCCCCTAGTAGTAAAATAAATTGGGATCCATTGACCCAGAATATTGAGGGCCTCCTTTATCATATCAACGATAGCCCCAAAATGACGCAGAAAAGCGGTCCCTATTAATATGTCATAGTGTTCATTTGGTAATAATCGCTGAGCCACAATAACAATGGACCTGAATCACAGAGGCAGCGCAATATAAGCTACCTCAGAGACTGTGCTTACAGCTCCAGCAGTTCCATAAGCCATGCGATGGTCTACATCAGGTTTCAGCGTTAATTTTTGCATTAACTTAGTGGAAACTATATTGACTGAAGCACCCATATCAATAATAGCGCGAACTCTATTTTTCACAACAAAAATATCACAGTAGGTACACTCAGAATAAGAAGAATATCGGCTGTTGAATACGTGAACATTTACAGGCCCTCTTTTCCCAAGATAAATCTTAATCCCCTCTCCGACTTGGGGGTATTCTCTAAAAGTGGCATCTACTAGAAGGGCAACGTTTACTCCTTTCAGAGTTGGCGCATCTGCGGTAGGATCAAATTGGTCTGAGGACGCTTGATCAAGCATTTGACAGGCGTAGGGCTTTGTTTGTTCAAAGGATTCTTCTTCTGCCGCCATCTTAGCCTGAGCTTGGGTTAGTACATTTACTCCTCCAACCAATGGTTGGTATAGAATTCTGTCATTGTATTGAGGAATTTTCACAGGGTATACTAGTATTGATTTGGGGATGTGTTGAGTGGTATCGCGGAGGTAGAGGGCCCCATCTCTACTCCGCTCCATCATTTTCCTGATAGTATTGATCTTGTTGTATGTAATTCATGTGGCGATTGTGGCAGAACTTTACCAAATGACCAGGACAATCGCATTCATTACAGTTAACCCCATACGAACTACGTCCTGAGTTATCATAAACAGTTCCAGATTGGAAGGGTTGGGGTCATTCAGTATACCCAGTTCCCGGTCGGTAAACCGGTTGTTGACTGTTAGCATAATTGGGTCCAGGTTGATAACTGGGTTGCTGGTGGTTATCATGGCCAGCCCATTGATACTGATTGTACTGTTGATTATAATTTGGCCGAGGATGAGGAGCAGAGTTATAGTAAGGCTGAGGATTACTAAACGAAGCTGGAGGCAGTCAATAGTATTCTCCAGAATAAGAGGGTGCCAGGGCAGCGGTAGTCTTACAATCCAAATTTGGCGGCGAAAAGTTAGGGGATACCCATTGTAGAAACTGTAAAATTTTAATCAGAGGTATGTCATCTTCCAGAAGCGGTGAAATAACATTAGAAAGTTTGTGATATGGCTTCACCATGGTGGACATGGCAATGCACACATCAGCTTCTTCTAAGTACCCAGCTCCAATCAGTACATGGGCTTCTGTGGTTAAACGATCAGCAAACTTGATGAGAGTCTCATTTTGATGGAACCCAATTGTTAGAAATTCCGCTTTCCGTTGTGACATTTTTTAGTTTCCCTCAAACAAGTGGAGCACAGTGTCCTTTACGTCCTTATAGGAGACGGAGCTATTGGGGAGGTAACAGGTGACCTTATCGGCGCTTCCTACATCCAGGGCAGATTCTAACAGCTTAGCCTTTCATTTATCATAGGCTCCTTCCATGGCGAACTCAAATCATTTAAAGAACCCATGGATGTTCCCATTGCGGTCAAACGGGGGTATCTTTTTGATATTAATTTCCTCACTTCATTTGCAGTTGTTTGGTCCACACTGAGGAATGGAATGAGACCCGAAAGTGGACTCACAATGAGGATCAGGATTAGCAGAAGTGGGGATATTCATTGCTTTGGGGGTAGTATGACCGTTGGTTGTAGGTGATACAGCCATTACTGGAGGTAAGTGGTGTTCTGACTCATATGAATATCCAGTGCTATTATCATGAAGGTTGTAGCTATGACCAGATCTGTTTTCTCCTAAATAGGATGCTTCTTCTTGGTAGTCATCATACTCCCAAAGCAACAACTGAGAAGGATAGAGAATCTTTGTTCTGCATATTGCAACCACTGTGTGGTATTATTTAGTCATTCAGTAAGTTCTTTGTTTTGTTGTCCCAAGATTCTTATTTGACTAAACATACTATCAAGTTGATGCATGACTGCGATACATTCTTGAAGGAGTTCAGCTTGATTTTTTTTTGAGTACCGCGTCCAAGGTAACTTTGATTTCCTCATATGAAGTGGATATGGAGTTTTGGGAAGACTCTCCAATGACATGACTTGGGCAAGGCATAATTGGTGACTGGAGTTCCGGAGTGTTGGGTGGTTGATCAATGGGCCCCCTGTAGTGAGCACCACTGTTGTAAATTTGAACAGTATTGCTAGGATCCATTGAGCTACTCGCACAGGTTGAGCCCTCTGAGCAATGGATGATGTGGAGATTGTCAGTCCTTCAGACACACTTAGAAATATATTAAAAAATAGGATCAATCGCCCTGACAGTTCTTATAATTAGTTTATAAATACAGCGTCCTCGCTGTCCCATCTCATCTGCCCTGAAAAATCTACCTATCTCAATCGCCCATTTCTCTTATATACATCAGCTGCAGGCAATGCTATTTCTCATTGCTTGGGTTATTCTATTCACCAATTTTCCTCGAATTCGACTTGTTATTTTAATCTAATGTCGCCTTATTTGTAGGTGATTTACTTCATATTCATTGAACATCAACATCGCCTTGTCACCTTATATATAGAGGCGATCAATAAACTCATTATATCTAATAAGACTCGTTATATCTCAATATTGCTTTGGCTCAAGGCAATTGAATATTCATAACTGATACTGTGTTCAGCAGTTTTATCCCGGATGTCCCAAGACTATCATCCAGTCATATCAAAATTGCAACAAGTGGTCTGTCACCACTAGCTTGCGCACAATGAATATACACCTACAACTGTTTACATGCATAAATTACTGCAAGGCTTTCATGCTCACTAATGGTATAATTTCTCTCAGCTGCTGAGTGTTTGGCTCACATATGCTACCAGATGTTCATCCCCAAGTTCATCCATTTAGCTCAGGATAGCGCCAATCACCGTTAATGAAGCATCAGTCTGTTCTATAAATTCTCAATCAGAATTTAGATATTCTATTATTGGAGAATCTATCAGGTACTGACGTAATTCATCAAAAGACCTCTAGGCCTCTTCATTACAAACAGATCCTTTTTTCAGATCCTTCAGCAAATGAAACAGGGGATTGGCGTTCTCACAAATTCTCATATAAACCTTAATTAGTATTTGATTATTTCAAGGAACACTTGGATATACAAGACACTTTTTAATACAGCATTTGCTCTATGGCCTCAATTTTCTGGGATTGCAGCTGCAGTCCACTAGAGTTGATAATTAATCCCAGATATTCCAACTCTTCTTTGAGGAAGTGGTACTCCCTTGGATTGGCTTTCAAGTTAGCCATATACAATCTCTTGAAGACTTCTTCCAAGTGGTAAAAATGGTCAGTAAATGTCCTACTGAACACATTTATATTATCAAGTACACCAATATGCATACAACTTCAGGTCATTTAAGATGGTATCCATGGCCCTCTGAAACAGTTACAGGCGCATTTTATAGACCATGGGGCATCCTCGTTGGTTGATACAGCACCTGAAAAATGATAATCGCATATTTCTCTTATTCTCCTTTGGCATATCAATTTGCTAATATCCCAATATTAGATCCATTTTGGATAAATACTTCACTTCTCCCAATTGATCTAAGGCATCGTAAATTTGTGGTAGTGGATATCAATCCTTCTTCATTATAATACTTGTAGAATAGCCATACTTTGCTACAGTGTTTATAAATTACCAGTTAATTCTAAATTATATTAGTTTTTATACTGATAGATAGCCATCAATAGTTCAGAAACCATTCAACCTTTTAGATATTACAACCTTTTAACACTTAGCCAAAATTAATTAAGACTGCCAAATTAGCTAAACCACTGATCACTTATCTGAAACTATTTAGCCTATCAAACTAACCAAAAAATAAAACACCCTTCAGCAAAAATCTATATTGAACTTACAAAACAGCCAAAAACTACTAACCACTTATCAAAACCTATAAAACTAATTATATGAATATGAAAATACCCAGCTAAATTGCTATATAATTACCATTAGAAATATATGTTTTAGATCCCATATGTAAATTGATAGTAAGATTATATGAGTTTATATTAAAATACATATTAGCATTCCGTTCCTAATCTTTATAGAATACTTGTGCTTAGTTTGGTGCTTTTTGGTTATTTGCTCATGAGATAATGCATCCTATATATAAAAAAGTAAGCAGAAAGATACTTTAGAAAAATATAGTTTAAGAAAACCCTTGTTGATACCTGATTTAACACAGATTTGTTTGTGGGTTTAAAGCTTACCAGATGATCATAATTGATTCTTTTTCATATTGGTAGATGGCTATCAATAAAATTAAGAAACCAAAACTATAGAACCATTATAATTTTACCATCCACTCCTCCAAAACCAATTAAACCTACAAATTAACTAAACCACCAAACATTTACCTAAAACTATTGAACCAATTGAGTCAGCCAAAATCCACCAACCACTAATCAGCCAAAACTAATTGTTGAACTTTTAAATCAACCAACAGCTAAAAACCAAAAGGCTTTTCTTTCCGCTAAATCCCAATTT
Source organism: Massospora cicadina (assembly GCA_022478985.1). Lineage (NCBI taxonomy): Eukaryota > Fungi > Entomophthoromycota > Entomophthoromycetes > Entomophthorales > Entomophthoraceae > Massospora > Massospora cicadina. The sequence goes on from JAKSZP010001583.1 coordinate 18,070, forward strand.
TAAGCAAATTTTATTAAAATTAAAAAACTGAAAAGTAATTAAGCTAGCTGCGCCCCTAACCACTGATGTCCACAGCCCCGCCGCCTGCTGCTCCGTTGTGAGGCAGCGGCAAAACCCCTCCCAGAGTTTTACGTTTGGGGGGAAAAGGTGCTCAGACTGGCTTGTCCAGACCTGAAAAATCCTTAGGTCAGTTCATTACACACAGGGATCTCACCATTAACCGCAAACAATTCCAGGTGGTGCCCCATTGCCCTCTTGTCCTGCCCACTCTTTCATGCATTTTGGCCTTTGGGTCAAATATGGGAAGTTGTTCCCATACATAGACACAACAATAATCAAATTAGCACAGGTGGTGATGCAACCCACTGGCTTTATCAATTTTCGCCACTTAAAGGGGTACTTTGACTTTTGTTTCAAAAGTGAAGCTGATCCTGCCTGTCAGGAAGTTGGTATGACTGGATGATACACTACTCATACTGAAAGATCGGAGAGGAATTGAGATGAGTATTACAATTTAAAAAAAAGGGTATACAAATTATAATCGAGCAAAGTGACAACCATTTGGTGAATTGAGAGGATTTATGCTGAGATTGATACAAATGAGAGTAATTCATAAAGGGAAGAAGAATAGAAGATTACCAAGCCTAGGATGCATCCAGCTTGGGGAACCAAGATATAAATAGTCACAAATAATTTTTAGAGGGAGGTCTTTTATAAGTAATACAGGAGTGCAGATATGTCTGCAATTTATATTAAAATAAAGGTCAAAATAAGGGGCAATAGCTCCATATGTTTTTTATCAAGTTTTATTAAGAAGTCAGCAATTCTCATATCGTCCAATTTGGTTGCTCAGTGGCTAATACCCTGTGCAAACTGACTTGGCGGAATCAAGCCTAGACGCTGAGAATTAACAGTGGTGCTCACTACAGGGGGCCACTAGGAAACTTTAGTTTTTCAACCATTAAATACAATGATTAGTCCTCATTTGTTCTGACATAATTTGATCAGATCCAGGGCACAGTATGCTGAAGAAGCCTGGGAGGCATCTAACCATGAACCAACATTATTTACTGTGACTCAACCAGGGGATGATGAAGATATGATAAATTTTCAATTTAAAAATTTCCCTGAGCTGATGACCACCCAACAAGGACGCTTCACAAATGTGACTCCCCAATAACTAAGATTTATTATAGTTTGGCTGTTGCACAGATATTACTTATATGAAGATGAGACAGGGGAAAATGCCCTGAGTTATTCTATAACCAATGTGACCAGGAAAATCGCTAAGCTCTGTACATGCCTTATTTGGATGTGACTACAATGGGGTTGGCTCACCACCTTGGTACCCACGAAATCAAGGAATACCTAGTCACTTATGTGCAACCTTCGATTCGCCAGCTACTGCATGTGCTGGCCGCCATAATATTAAAATTGGGGATTTATTATGCTTTGTGAAAGAATAGCAGTATGATACTAGCCTCCTGCTCGACTGCCTTGATTGTACATTTTCAGAGGTACAAGAGGCGCTAGTACAGATGGATCATTGTGTTGGGGTCATCCGCCGTTGATTGGACATTCTGGTACCACAGCTAAATTTAAAATTAACTCAAGTAATAAGAGAATTGCTGTACCAACATGGCCTATTGACGGAATGGATCCATGATGTAACAACATTAAGAATAATACTGAGTGCTTTATGACAGAGCTAGCTGAATGAGCGGAAGCTCTCAATCCATGATTGCCCAGCTCAAGGAAAAAATGACCCTGATGGAACAGCAAGTGGCGGCCCAAGTTGGCTCTCTATTGACAGAATTAACCAAACTTTGTATCGAATGGAATACCCAGAAAACAGCAGATAACATGCTTATTCTTTGGTCAACGTCTCCCAAATATCTTCAGCTTATTCTTCAGGTTACACAACTGGAATCTGTTAGTTAGGCTGAGAATCAACGAGCCTTCCCTCTTCCAATTGGTGATACAAGAGAGTATGTGGACATGCAAGGACAAATGATACCCTTCGGTGGGCTAATAAGGAATTGATATGGAAACAAGCCTCCCTCATTAATCAAATAAATGATGCTAATCAACAAGCGGATTATGCTAGCTGGCAGCAAGCCCAACTGCAGAACATACTTGAAGAAGTTCTCTCACGATTACAAGCCATGTAACAAAACCTGAACATGGAGAGGGGATTTTGCTGAGAGTTGAAACATCATTATGAAACGCTGAAACAGAAATTTCAGGATGGATGGTGTAAATGCTATTTGGTTAAGGCGGATCTTGATCATCAAACAGTTTGTGGGATGTGCCGGAGCTGAGGGAAATGGGGCAATTAGTGGTGACTCAGGAGAAGAATGCTATGGATCAGCAAATGAATATCCCTTGAGTGGTATGATGGACCCCCACGCAACACCACTTCTTTCAATTCATTTTTGATGGTTTTGAGTCCATCCGGCAAGCTGTATGATTACGCACAAAGTGATGGTTCCCATAGTCGCTCCAAAATCAATTCGCCTACCCCTTGCAGCAGAAACCTAGAGCAAAGCAAATTCGTTCATATCAAAAGATATCTCCTTTCAGTTGTGAAGGGAACCTATATGGTTGCTTTAAGCGTTTTGAATTTGCTGTGGAAGGGGCTATTTTTTTAGTACTAGATGGTGTGGAAGGGGCTATTGATTGACAAAAAGTGAAATTGTTGCTGTCCGCTTTAGATGAGGAAAGCACTAATCAAGTTACCTGCTATTTTCCAAATAGCTTGGTATCCTATGAACAAGTTATAGCAAATGTTATCCGGCTGTTTGGGGATGCTACCAAGTTGTCTCAACGGAAAGCTGATTTTATAACTATACAGTTTTACCAAAACGAGACCCTGTAAGATTTTGCTGAGCGGTTTTTGGCGGAAGCACACGTCCTACTTGGAGCTAATACTTAACCAGTAAGGATTCAAGTATAGTGATGACGGTGGCTGGCAAAACATATCAGGAACTATATAACACTATGTCCCATGTGTTGGATGGGGATACCAGACTTATTCGGATCATGAATGCCTTACATCAACCCTCCGCCACAATCAGCGCCCCCAACATAGCCCAAAAACCTCTGCTGTCTCCACTCCAAACTCTTTAGGATATGGCTCGCAGTGACTAAGTTATCAGCTTCTGGAACATATTTGTCCCTCATATGAGTCAGTAGACCCTTTCCAGCCCATGTACGCTTCACCAATTCATCCGCAATATTGGAACTTTACTGGCAATTTTCAACCTGGTCCTTCCAGCCCAAATTATATATGTGCACCTTTTATGAACACTTGCTTCCAGTGTGGATGAAGAGGGCATTAAGCAGGCAATTGCCCTAGCAAACCACAAGTGTATGCAATGCCAACTGAGAAAGATGAGCAGGGAAAAGATTAAGCGGAGTAGAGACAGGACGCTCTATCACCGCTGAGTCTAACTCACTTGTCCCTAACAATTACAAAATGTCTTTTTGGGTATAAGTCGAACCTCAATCAGATGATTTTTTATACCAGCAGCTTTTGTTGGATACCCCCGCTTCCACTTCTGAGAGTAAAAGTTCACCCCATTGGTCCAAGTTCCGCCAAGATGTGCAGAAACCATCTCATTGCAGATCCTGGAACAGACAGGCATTAGCAACGTGGATCCTTTGACAAACGTCGCCTCTTTAGTAGAAGTTACCAAAGCCATTCTGGTGGAGAAAATCACTACTGAGTATCTTCAGGTCAGCAAGGGCATTTCTTCCTTTTTTAAAGTAACACAAAGCCCTTGAATGTACAAGTAATATACACTGATGGTTCTTCTTACTCGGAATGTACTTACTGTGACATTTTCACTTGAAACACAAAAATACATGCAATCATAGACATAGGAGCACTGGTGAACATAGTCTTCACCCAGTTGGTGGCTAAACTTCTGTTGAAACCAGATGTGGACCATCAAGTAATATACAGGACCATGGGAATGCACAGCACTGTGTCAGAAGGAGCATATAGCATGTTGCCTTTGCGAATTGGGTCAGGCCAGGTGTCCGCTCTGGCGGTGGTTTTGCCAGATAACAACTACAATATGTTTATTGCATGGCTTTTATAAAGAAATTTGGCGTTGTGATAAATATGACGGAGGAAACTCTTACTATTTAAGGCCAACAGATTCCCGTGTATTTTTCCACTTGTGGGATCCCAACAGATCCAAATCAAGCCAGCCAGATCAATCTAGCGTACAGCAACGGAGTAATTCCTGTTTGTTATCAATGACTGAGTTTGCGGACAAGGATCCTCCCCAACCAGATATACAATTACAAAAGGATCCCACTTCAGGCAATGAGTGCTCTGAGCCTACCGTCTGGACACCAGAGCATAGTAGGGTATTGGCTTGAAATTTATGTCCCTAAGGGGCTTTATGGAGAAATTATGGCGCCTCACCTGCACTCACAGCTTAAACCACATGTGGCTCAAGGGTTACTGCTACCATGGAATGGGGAGATAAAAGTGCTGCTAGCGAACTTACAGAAGTAGGCAATAATGATCCAGTAGCACCAATTGGTGACTTACCTACACTTAGTCCCTATAGAGGAAGTTGTTGTATTCATGATTCCGGCTCATGGGAGGATCTCTGACTACCAGCAAGCTCATTGTTTGGCATACTGACCGTGGTTCCGCAGGGAGCGCTCACAGGATTATCAGAAGAACAGCAAGATGAGGCTATGGCACTATTTCAAAAAGTATCGGGATATTTTTGCATGTGATGATCATGATTTGGGGTGTGCCCAAGGGGTGGTACATCGGATAGATATGGGGGATTACCCTCCCATTCAATTGTGACCTATTAGTTGAAAAAAGTGGCAGAAGAGGTTGTCTTTTTAAAGAAGGTGGATAAACTTAATGTGCAAGGAATGATAGAGCTGTCAAACAGTCCGTGAGCATCACCTGTGGTCATTGTAAAGAAAAAGGATGGCTTGAATTGGGTGGTTATTGACTATTGTAGACTCAATAATGTAACATTGAAGGATTCCTACCCTCTTTTCGCGGATTGATGATGTGTTAGACCAATTGGATGGGGCGAAATATTTTCCGCCATGGATCTGATCTTGTGGTACTGACAGATTAAATTGCCATTAGCAGAATGGGAGAAATGTGTGATCACCACCTCAAGAGGGTTGAAACAGCCAAATTGCATGCTTCAAGGTTTGTGTAATGCCCTTGCTACGTTCCAGCATGCCATGGATACGATTTTAGATGATTTAATGCTGTCCTGCGTTCTAGTTTACCTTGATGATATCAATGTTTTCTTGCGGATGTTTACAGAGCACCTGGCCCACTTAGAACAAGTGTTTCAGTGCCTCGGTGCAGCTAACATCAAAATCAAGTCTCAGAAGTGCCATTTCTTTAAAGAACAATTGGAATACCTTGGGTTCATCATGGATTCAAACGGGCTCAAACTGCAGCTGGCTAAGGTGGAAGCAATAAGCAAGATGACTCGCCCAGGGAATAAGCGGGACATTCAGTTGTTTCCTAGGGATGTTTGGGTATTACCAATGGTTTATTCCCAATTTCAGCTGCATCAGGGCCCCGCTGTTCAAGTTGTTATAGAAAAACGTTTCCTTTAATTAGATGGAACGATGCCAGAATGCTTTTGATGTGTTAGGAACCACGTTAGCAACTGCACCCATTTTGCAATATCCCAACTTTGACAAAAGGTCCTTAGTACAAACGGATGCATACCTCGCTGCTATAGGGTCCATATTATCCCAGAAGGATGATGACGGCATGTAACATCCTGTTGCATTCTGTAGTCAAAGCTTGAACTGTCACGAATGAAACTACATTGTAACCGAGTGGGAGTGTTTAGCGGTGATCTACACTTACAAACAGTTTTGGGTATATTTGCATGGGGTAAGATTCCAAGTAGTGATGGATCACGCTACATTGCGCTGGCTACAGAATTTTTGTGAACTGGAAGGATAGCTCGCGCGTTAGGCTCTGTTGCTTTAAGCATATAATTTCAAGATTTTACATCAACCAGGAGCAAAACATCAAAACGCAGATTGTATTTCTCAGTTGCTAATGGTCGCCATCATGGCGGATCTAATTGACATAATGTACGAAATGATGGTGGCAAACAAATACTAGGATGAGCCGCTGCAGGAATCAAGGTGTTAGATGGACTCAGGGAGGATACCTTCATATTTGGGGAATAACTGTATAAGCAGATCGGAGACATAATGTTGAGTTTCCCTAAGCCGTCAGATAGGCCCTCGATTATTATGGATGCTCATAGGGCTGTAGGAGATGGAAGATTGTGGAAAACGCTGGAGTTTTTGCGACCCTGATACTACTGGGTGAGCATGCATTATGACATATTGGAAACGGGTAGCTGTTGCCATCAGAGTCAAGTGGAAAAGCTTTTCCACAAGAAAACCATGTACCAGCTAGTTAAACCCTGGTTCTCCTGGCACACCATTTCCATTGATGTAGTGGGACCTCTGCCAACTAGCGCCAATCAGTATAAGTATATAATTGATGCCATTGATCATTTGACCCAATGGGTGGAGGCCTGGGCTATATGTGACTTAGGCGCGGTCACCACTTCCAAGTTTATTATGGAGTGTGTGCTACAGTGACATGGCTGCCCACAGTTCATTCTGACAAATAATGGAACCAACTTCACTTCGCATATTTTGCCAAAGTTGAATGTGTTAATGGCAATCAGTGGGGTTTTGACCACCCCCTATCATCTTGGATCAAATGGGATGGTGGAACGAGTCAACAGAATTCTAGTGAATATACTCCACAGATTGGTAACAGATCGGCCCTCATAGTGGAGTGCCCTTCTACCTACTGCTGTGTTTGTTTATGATATCAGCTATAATTTGGCCACTGGTAAGAGCCCGTTTCAACTGCTGTATGGTCGACATCTGGCTCTGCATGCCTTGCTCTATTCATGTGTAGAGGACACTGGTGGTGTGAATCCTCAGCGATATTTGAAGACACTTATGGATACATTGATCAAGCTTCAAATGGAAGCCTACTCTACTAGTTTAGCCATTAAGATTTGTGATCAGGTGGCTGCTCAGAAGCGATGGAGCAGGCTTCCGCTGTTTGCTGTGTGTGACCATGTTTTATTTCATGACCAGCATAAATTTGGGCGGAAACCCAAGCTCTCCAAAATTTGGGCCAGCCTGTTCAAGATTATTGAGAAGACTGGAATGGATGTCTACACAATTAAGGAACCTGCGGGGGCCAAATTATCAATTGGGTTATGTGAAGTTCCTCCAAGCATATAAGCAGTAAGAGCATATCATCCAGTCAAAGGGGGTAACGTTGGGAAGTTGATATGACTGGATGACACGCTACCCATACTGGCAGATTGGAAATGAAATTGAGATGAGTCTCAAGATTTATGAAAAAGGGTATACAAATTATAATTAAGCAAAGTGACAACCATTTGGCAAATAGAGAGAATTTATGCCAAGATATGATACAAATGAGAGTAAATAGAAAAGGGAAGAAGAATAGAAAATTACCAAGCTGCGGATGCATCAGGCTTATGGAACTAAGATATAAAGAGTCACACGGAAGATTGAGAGGGAGGTCTTTTATGAGTGATACGGGAGTGCAGATATGTCTGCAATTTATATTAAAATAAAGGTCAAATTAAGGGGCAATAGCTCCATATATTTTATCGATTTTTATTAAAAAGTTGGCGATCCTCATATTGTCCAATTTGGTTGCTCAGTGGCTAATATCCTGTGCAAACTGACTAGGCGAAATCCTGCCTAGACACAGAGAATTAAAACTGCCACTTCAGCAACTGTGCCCCTAGTTTTACAGGGTACCCCAATTCCCAAAATGCACACCTGGCTCCCCACTGACTCCATGATGTGGTTCAGTTCTCTGGGTTGCCCACTCACTTTCCCCTGGCACTGCTCCATCGGTAGCTGATGGCAGGTTTGGCAGCCTATGGCGCTAACCCCATACTTCAATTTGTGGTCCCCAATGGAGCCACACGCCTCGTTGGAACTCAGGCTTTTGCCATGATCAGCCCTACATTTACAAATATAGCTAATCGGTTTCCCCTACGCTCCTTTGTTGCTTCTGCCCCTGACCACCCATTTGGGGCCCACATCAAGGGCGGGCAGACCATCTGTACATCCTGCTTCAAGTGGACCACTCAAAGCAGAGTTGCCCCTACCTCGCTGCCTCTGCCACCTCTACATTCTCAGCTACAAACTCCTCGTCTGCTGGCCACCCTGCAGCCCTCTTAGCATATAGGGCAACCTAACCCCCACCTCCTCCAAAGCCTGCTGCCATTTCTGCGTCTACATCAGCCAATCAGATCCATCCTAAGTCTAGAATCACCAATGCTCCTACCAATCAGGATTTAGTTTGGACAGCAATTCACCCCAAGCCCCAACCCAGTTGCCAGCCTCAGTCATCCATATTGAGGAAAATTGGACTTGTATGACTTGAACCCATGGTCCTCATTGAACGAAATTGAAAAATCAGGTAATGTGATTAAAGATTCTGAAGCTGACATTAGAGAATTTATCCCTGCATGATCACCCATTGAGATCCCTTGGCACTTTATGTCCCACACCCAAATGGCGATTTGTTATGCACCCAACACCATTTTGCTGTGGCAGCTGCTACCAAACCTGATAAAATTTTCCTATATAATATTATATCCTAAACAACGATCAAACTGTCCAAAGGTCAGCCCCCTCCCATTCTTTCATAGACCTGCCATCCAGAGCAAAATTCCATTCTCCAGCTAAATAAACATGCTATAGATGCCATTCAGTAAGTAGTTGCAGATTCACAATTCAAAACAAACATAACCCAAGCTAACACTGCTTTATTTTCCCAACTTCCTGCCATTTGCATACAAGCGTAAAAGTACTTGTCCACTTACCTGAGCGCCATTTATGATGATGATGTTTTCTACAAACAGCTGATCCTCTGCAATCACACTCTCATATCGCTGATAAACCAAACCCTTGCTCTCTGCCTTGACCCATGCTTAGTACGATGCAAATACAATAGATGAGCCCCTGAGCCCCCTTCCCCTTCCATCATGGTGGGATAAGCGGTTTGCCGCTTTGCCACCTGGTTGGTTGTTAATTTTTTCATTTGCTTTTTTGCTGCCTGTTTAGGTCAATTTGTTCAGGTTTTTTGGTTTGGTTAGTTTTAATGCTTCTATTTTGGTAATGTCCATTTCCTGGCTTGGCATACCTCGAATAAATTTTATACCAACAGCTAAAAATCACTAACAACTTATCAAAATAAATTAATTTATCAAATCAACAAATCACTAACTGCTTAATAAAACTATCAAGCTTAGAAATTAACCCAAAACCATCAACCACTTACCAAACCATCAAAACTATTGCATCAACCAAATATCAAACTGCTCAGCCATAACAATATGCCAATTTTCATTAAAAAGATATAAAACTTTTCAGTTCTTACATATAAAGCTTTTTATTCTATTTTAGCAATTTAAATCTGGCTTCAAGATGCACATAAACTATTCCTGTCCACAATAGCCAATTTTATTAGAACTCTACATACTGTAGTTTTAGGCAGGAATCGTATACATGCACACACAAACACTTGCTTTTATTATTATAGATTCAGCCTCCAATAATCAATCACCACCCAATTAGAGTCATCCTTCTTCTTCACAATTAGGATAAGGCTTGCCCAGGGACTTGATGATGAGACTAGAAGCCCATACTTCACTAGTTTACTGACTTCTTCTTCAACTACCACTTCAGCTGCCTTTGATCATCAAATCAGTCTCATCCTTATCAGCAAATTTCCCTGGTGTCAACTTTCTGCAGGACATTCCTCGCACATCCCAAATCATGGTCATCCTGGGGTAAATACATTCCCAATACTTGTCAAATAATTTGAGCACCTCCTCCTGCTCTGTCTATCAGATCAGTGAGTTGCTCTCAATTTACCAATAGATTGATACTTTTAGTCACCCCTGACAGTAATACTATTTCAGCAAGGGTCCCAAAATTATGGAATTTCCTCAATTAAGCTGTCAGGGCCATATGAACAAATGCAATGATATGATTCTTCTCAATCTTCATCAGTTTTTCTCTCAAATTCACCAGTAGAACTCGAGTTTCTCCATGTCCCAGAATAATTATATCAGGAGCCACTCAAGGCTCTACTCTGGACTACTTCCAGGGGCTTCTAACTTCTCCATACAGCATCTCATGTATCTTCAATGGCAATCCTATGTTGACTATAATATGTGATCCTGGTGGTATGGCTCTCAAATTCTTTATCCTCAACATCTTTCCTCAACTTTCCAGAATTTCTGTCTGTAATTCTCATTGTTTTCAGCCAATTAATTGGTAACATGTTTTATACAATGTGTCATTTTTATTGGATTGATGAAATTTTTCCTCCTGATCAGTGGAGCTTCACCATATTTCTGATAAACCAATGGTAACGTCTGGCTAATATGGTAAACATATTATCTTTGAAGTTACATTTAACTCGTACTTCCATAGAAACTCTGTCCCAATCAGAATATCATAGCTTTAGTTGGCTAAATCTATTTCTGGGGCGGATACCATTAAAGATCTAAATCGGATTGGCAGAGCAATATATGCTCCACAGGAGATGGTGGTATCTAGCTTGGCTGTCCATATTCTTTCTTGTGTTCTAAATCAGGTGAGATTCTCATCTTCTTCACCAGCATGGTTGAGACAATATTGATAGGCGCTCCACTGTCAACTATTGCCTGAACCCATAATCAATTAACCAATATATCAATATATGTACACTCAGAGTATTGTAAAATCATATTTACTGAGTTATACTGACTTTATTTGCCAAATCAAGGGTGTAAATAATTTGCGCTAATAGATCAGGAAATTATTTCTTAATTGCACTAAGGGGGATAGACAGGGTTGCCTCATCTAATTTGACCTTGGCCAATTCTTCCAGACACTTTACAGCTCGAATCTTATCCACAAGTTTTTTTGCAAATATGGCCAAGCAACTTCCTTAATTATTTCAGGGTCAATTTCCTTTTCTCTGGATCTGGTTACTGTATTAACATCCAAATTGACCACTTGATATAGTTGATCCTGTACATCATCATCAACAAACAGATCACTAATGTAAATTTCTTCATGAAAGTATTGGGGGAAACGGGTTTATCCACAGCTCTATCATGTTCCCCGTCTAGTCCATGGGTCCTTTTCCTGACTCCTGTGCAGATTTAGACTCTTTTACCTGGACCATGTTTATCTGTTCCTTTGTCTTTTTGCATTGAACAGCGAAGTGTCCTTTTCCTCCACACTAGTAACAGTATTTACCTTTCTTATTGATCCTTTTGAACTTCTCAGGCTTATTTACCAGCGCGGTTCAATTATTGTACTCTTTAAGCACTCTCATTTCCCTTTGTAGGATTCAAATTTTGCACTGGACTCAGTTTATAGCTTCGATTAAGGGCATCAAATGTAGCTCCTAATATCTTCGAATGATATATCATCTGCAAGGTGGTAATATCAGTAGTGAACACGGAAGACATCATTTGATGTAAATTTTGATATAGCTGAATGGTCGCTTGCAACACAATCCGTGTGTAAAAATTGTCTAGTACTTTCCCTCTGACTAAAATCTACGATTCTTGGTAGAATCAATTGGCAAAACTTGATAGGGATTCGTTATTCTGGAATTGTATTCCCATGAATTTCTGTTTGCGCTATGATATATACATGAGACTTCCAAATTTTTTCATGATGGCCTACTGGCCTCTGATTATGATTAGCTGTCCCCCTCTAAATATGAGAGCACTAAGTTCTGACAATCGGTGTCCAAACAGTTCATCATTAGCAAAGCTTTTTGACAATTGCTGTAACCAAACATTGTCATGTCAAATAGTTGAAAAAAACGCAGGGGTATTATACCAATGAAATGCGGGTAATTTTGGCGTAGCTCTAATTTCTCTGAAGTATTCTAGCCATTACTCTTGTATTGGCTACTCAACTGACTTGAGGATTGATTTTGGGAGTCATCTCCAAAATGGCGATGAATGTGGTTGGCATATTTGTGGAATAATTGACTTCCAATGGTGTTCTTGGGGTCCTTTTTTGGCATCAGTCGCTGCATAAAGTTCACATTTACACCTTTGAGTCTTTAATTTTTCAATTTACTTAACTATGAGCTCTATATCTGCGCTAAATGCTCAAAATCAAACGCAATCCACTTCATGTTCAGTTTTTAAGAATAAAACTTATTAAACTAAATCTCATTCCTTTTTCTTTAATGACGTTACTAATCACATAAACTCATTTTTTAAATTAGATATATATTTGACTCCTTCCTCAATCATGGTAACTCTCTCCTCTAAGGCAACAAATTATCAATGATTGGCAGAATCTAAGGTATTTTTGTTGATGGTTGGCAACTCTGTCCAAAGTTTTCATAACTCATCCTTGTACAAGATCTTGTACTAGTGTATCCTACTCAACTACAGCCCCTGTATTGAGCACCAAATGTTAGAATTTAGGGGTTTCGTTGCTTGTTCTAACTGATAACCCCTAAATTGATAACTGCACAGGTTAGGTATGTAAACTCTTTGCGTTGTCTGAAAATATATGATATTTGATTGATAATAGTTTAAAGACTATTATCTGTAGTTGATTAGATAACCACTTCTGGTCTAACGCTCAACCTGTATTTCTACTAAAAATACTCTTTATGTATTCATTAGGGATTTATACCCTTATCCGCCTAACTTGATCCAGCTCAGATCCCTAGTTTACAGTTTTTCCTCTGGTGACATGAAGTCAAAAGCAATTCCCATCTAAGCTCAGCTTCTCTTCTAAGGATTCTCAATCCTTACTCTTTATCCTGCTAAGGAGTCCATAATTAAAGAACACAAGCCATAATTTCCTGAAGATGAACAGAACTAAAACTAATAATAAATTCTGCTAATTTAGGTTCTCCTTTTCAATGCTCTAAATAACTCTCATTAGACTCTTCTTCAGTGTTTTTAGACTCTCATTAGACGCTTTTCAATGTGTTTTTTCTGTGTTTCCAGTGTTTTTATTAAAGTGAAATATCATGTGAATTTATAAAGAAATTTATGCTCCCAACGCTTGGTTGGCGCACTTTTCTCTCTCATTGCAATCACTTTTGCAACTTATTCAATCTAAGTCTGAATCTAGTTTGATAATCTCACAGAGGAGATTAGTCTGCGCCCATGTCAGGGAGCAGTTGGGCAAGTAAGGTAAGAGGCACAGGTGGTAGGCCCGCGACCTCCAACGTTCGAAAACGCCCCAGAGAAACTGGCAGATTAGAAAAAATAAAAAAAACTGGCGGTCACTATTTCCATGGAATTCATCGCTTGGCAGGCACTATGCAACCAGTACATCAACACGCCACACTCTCAACCACTCTTGTCGGTGGAATATGGAGTCTGGGTGTTTCTGGATATCCAACAAACAGCTCTATGGGAAAAATTTTGTGGGGATGTACACACTTTTTTCCTGACCACGGTGTACGTCGCACCTCACTCCATGTCATGCAGTTGGCTGGACCTTGGTTTCAAAAACAAGGAGGCAGCAGACGAAACTGCTGCAGTGCATGTAGTGATTGACCCCCCTGAAGGGCAACAGGTCATCGAAACCAAATGCACCAGATGGACAAAATCCAACCAAATTTTCCTCACCTTTGACTTTTTGCCCACCATAGTCAAGCGTGCCATTCTGGAGAAGAACCCAAAAAGTGGTCTCGCTGTATATGGCGAAATACAATCCTTTGAGCAGCAATGCTTTATGCTGATGCCACACCTGTGCACCGGCAAAGCCATTGCAGTTCTGACTCCAACTGAGGAGATTGCGAAGGACCTAACCCAGATCCTGCACTCCACTTTTATTAATATCGAAGGGCATACACCCACCATTTATGGGTAACCATAGACAGCGCACCCCCCATCTGCACCCACTGTGACACGTTCAGCCACAAGGCACATGCATGCCCCACTAAGGAGGGCATCACATTCCAAGAGCACCCCTCGGCGGCCATGACCAGCGGAGAGGCGCACTATGAACCAACCACCAGCACCAAAGAGGCTTTCCCATGAGGAGAATAAGGCTTCTACCTACTAGTAAAGCCTATCTCCACTCAATAGCAAAAGAAGGCCAAACAGGCCCGCAGGGCCGCGGCCAAGGAAGCGGCCAAAGTCGCCTCCACTATCCCACATTCCCAACGCCAGGAGGACATCAAACCCTTTACAGGGGAAGAAACTCAGGAATCCCTCAACCAATCAGATTGGGAAGCCCATGCTGATTAGGCCACCCAATCTGAGGATCCGATGGGTGACTCAATCTCACCTGACCTTTGCAACCAAGCCTTGATTGAAACCGATTTGGTTTCCAATCTACCTGAAAAATTTTTTTGACCTGAACATTGGTGCACTGAACTCATCCGCACCACAAAAAATTTGTTCAACGTCAGGGAAACAAAAAGTGAAGGCAAAAGCCAATGTGAACCTCTCTGCCAAAATTAACAAAACTACCAATAGCGTTGCTGCAAACACCCACGCTGCTGTGAAGGCCCACGGGGATCTAGAGGAGGCTAGTGGGCCCAGGTGCCCATCCCCTCACACCTAAGGTGTGATGGGGGAAGCCTTCACTTTAGGGATGTTGAATATCGCCAGACTCAAGGCCTTGCCATCCCGGGCTAGGAAACTGAGTCTTTTACAAAAAAGTTTACCTGTGGACATCCTGGCCATCCAGGAGTCCCACCGTCCATGAGGTTCTGAGGACGCTTGGAAAACCATGCTCCTCCCTTCCCTATCCTTCTGGTCAGAGCACTGTGGGGTGCTAGTTTGGAAAAACAATTTTTTTCAAATTTTCATCGTCAGAATCCTTCCTCAATGGCTGAGTCCTCGTTTTTACATTCTCGTGGGCTGAAGTGATGCATGCTATTATCAACATTTATGCCCCAACCTGTGCACGAGAGCGTCAGGAATTTTTCTTATTGGTCAAATCCCTTCCATTACCCCCTGACCCTTTCATAGTTGGCGACATGAACTGTTGGCTAGACTCTCCCACAGACTGTTGGCCTTCCTCATCCCACGCCCCTCAGGGTCACGTAGAACTTCGCGTTCTAAAGGCCACCCTTGGGTTATTAGATGTGCTGCCATGGTAAGCCCTGCTGCTCGAAAACATGACGCGCCCCCACATCCACAATGGCGAATTAAGGTCCATAACCCGCATAGACCTTATCCTCACGCTGGAGAAATTTTGACCTCACATTTCCCACTTCCAAACAACAAAAATCAAATTCTCCGACCACCAGCTGGTCTCAATAACCTACCACTTACCTATCACAGTGGCTAAGGCCCCACATTGGTGTAAACTCTGCCCACAAACTTGCGTCACCAGGATTTTCCAATTGGGTGGAATCAGCAACTATGGCAAAAGAGTTTACTACACCATTTTGCGCGGACCCAATTTCCACATGGTCAGCCTTCAAAGAGGATACCATCAGCCACACTCTCCACCTCTCCTCCCGATGCTCAAAAGCTACATCGGCCATCATCTCACGCGCTCTGGCAGAGTTGGCACACCTGGAATCCAACATCCCAGCCACAGGCTACAGCCCTGGTTGGGGCCAGAAGTGGGCAGAAGCAGCCACCCACCTCAACGCGCTTGAAAGGCAACAAAAACATCGGGTTTGTGTTCAGTACAAGGCCAAACACATTACAGAGGGCGACACGTGCACCACGTATTTTTTAAAAAAAGTTTTGCACCGCTCCAGAGTGTGGCCTGCACACAGGTGCGGAGATCATATGATTCCAACACGGATATGCCAGCTAAAGTGGCAATCAAAACATAGAAGTATTACTCCGAGTTGTACCAATCTGATCCAATTTAACTGGCCAAAGTGGCGGAATTTCTTGACAGCACTCACATCTGCAACATTTCCCGATACCCAGAATTTATGAATTTGATTACTCCAAATGAACTCTGGTCAGCCATCCGTGCTGCACCAAATTGGAAATTCCCAGGCCCAGATGGCATTCCATATGAATTTTATAAAAAGTACTTCAAATATATATCCCCACTGCTGCTTGCCTCCCTACCAGAGCCTTCTGGATAAGCGCCTTCTACCAGGAGGGCAAGAGGCCTACACCATTACGCTATTTAAGAAAGGGGATAAGCTAGACCTAGCCAACTGGCGCCCCATTTCTCTAACTAACATGGATACTAAAATTTTAACTATAATTATGCTAACCGTCTAAGGATTGTAGCATCTGCCACCATCTCCCCCAGAACAATTCAATTCATACCAAAAAGTTCGATTTGGGACAACGTACACTCTGTGGCTAATGCATGTCAGTCTACGGCCTCTGGGGCACTTGTATTTTTAGACCAAAAGAGGTCCTATGATAGAGTAAACTGGGAATACCTCAGGGCCTGCCTCCATCAATTCTGCTTGCCCCCTCGATTCATCAACTGGGTAATGCTGCTCATGTGATATGCAACAATGGCAGTGCGTGGCCCTGGCTTCCTAACGGAAGTAGTCCGCCCTCAAAGGGGCTTACGCCAAGGGGGCCCCTTAGCCCACTCTTATACAACTTCAGCCTTGACTTACTACTTTGGAACGTGAATGCCCACCTCACTGGGGTCCATGTACCAGGCCAAGCCCCAGTCAAGATGATGGCCTTTGCAGATGACTGTGTGGTTGGGGTTTCCAATAATAAAGACGCACGCGCGCTTATAGCTCTCATCCAGGAATATTCCTGGGTAAGTAATGCTGCACTGAACACTTCCAAAACCAAAATCATCCTCCTTAATCGGTATCAATCCTGATGGGCCCCAGCGACCAGTGCTCAGCCTGGCCCATCCGCTCGCACACATGCTTGCCTTTCCTGCTCACCCCACACCGCCCCACTTGTGCTCCCCTTTGTGCCACGCCCTACCATAGGGCCTGTCCGCCATCTGGGCATGTGGGTGGAGGCAAGCGGGTATGCCACAGCAGTAATGAAATGTTGTATACTAGAAAACGTGATGAAGCGCATTGCCTCCCTCAGAGCTCACCCTACTTCCCTTACTGGAAAGGTAGTTTTAGCCAACTCTATGCTCCTCTTTAAAGTCTGGTTTGGAGCCCACGCCATCGCCTTCTCCCCAGGTTTTTTCAAATCTACGTATGCCCTCCTGCAAGGGTGGCGTTGGTCAGGCCGCCCACCTCCAGTGCGGCTTGAGATCATGTTTGGCCCTCGTCATCATGGTGGCATGGGCCTGCTTGACTTTAAAGCCCATGCTGCCAAGATCCCGGGTAACTGGATTGCAACTGTCACAGCCCCTACGCTTCCCTCCCAACACTGGTCCCACGCAGCCCGCTCCAACTTCTCCCGCGCCCTGGGCCTTAACAATCCATTGAACCCTCACTCCTTGATTAAGTATCTAGCCTTCCACCCATTGGCCGCAGGTCCTCACGGTACTAAAACCCACTACAAACGAATCCTCCTCTCCATGCGGAGCGCTGAGTGGAGAATCCATATTAGTGGACACACAGCACAGAGAGGCCGCCCCTCTCCTCAATTCACACAGGAGGTACAGGGGCTACCCATCCATGATGGCTTGATCCCCACACGGCCCCATGTCCTATCCAGGGTGGACTACCTGGACATGATAGACATCCCCTATTCCATTGAGACCCAGAAGACTATTTGGAAATACGCACACCACCCTCTGTTGCAGCCTCAAATTTTTTCACATGTGTGGCGCTGCCTGAGGTGGGTGTACCATACGGCTGAGTGCTCTAACGCTTTACACTCATCCTGCATCGTGTGTGGCCAGTATGGAATTCTGTTCCACCGCCTGGAGAAGTGCCCTACCTCTAAAGTGATATGGCGCGAAGTTCAACGTCTGCTTGGCCAGGATCAAACAAATCCCTTCAGTCTGTCAAGAGATATGCTTGCTATATCCATGATATCCTCCTTCCACCCTCCCTCCATGCTCTGGTGGTCACAATCGCCATGTGGACTATCCACACGATTTCTTGGATGCCATCGCAGGCTCCACCCCCACCCTCCCAGAAGCTGTCCACAGATTCCGGTCCCATTTGGTGGACCACTTCCAGGCGTGGATGTTTGGGTACCTCCCACCGCGTCGCCATCAGCTGGTCTCATCCTAGTTCCCAGTTTGGTTCATCAAATCAGACCCTTTTCTCCACACGTGTTCAATAGTGTCTATGGCCCCTTCACACGTCCCCTCCTCCTCCCCATAATGGCGTTCCCGCTGGCAACAAGAGATAGCATCGCTTCTCTGGGGCGCCTTCCCTGTATTAAGTTTTGTTTCTTTTGGGTCAAAATTCGGAAGTGTCCATCCCCTGGTCGGCCTTCCTCACAATAAATTTAAACGCTTGGTTGGCGCCTCAGCAATGAAACAGCAGCCATTGCCGTTGAACTTCCCTTTGTTGTCTCACCAGCAATGGTCTTTTCCATCTTGGTTAGGGTTCCTTTGTAGGAAATCCTTGAGACCTAAAATGAAAAGAGTCAGAAAATGTGTCCCTAACATTTTCCACTTGATACCAGTGACCAACCATATTTAGCAAGTGACCTAATTAGGTAATGAAACTTGTTACCCAGCATGGCAGGTCACGAACCAATCGATTGATTTTCTAGTTACAGGCAGCATCACTTACTTTGCAACATGCTCCTTAAACTCCCAACTAGTCGTGATGAAATATGATTTATCTTAATTAGTACACATGATAGTTAATCATCGATCAACTATCAGATGCCCCATCTTCTTGGCTATTCTTCCCTATGAGATTTTAAGCATTCACATAGACTGATTCCTGATGGATCCAAACCAGGCGAATTACCTAAAATCCTCTGAACATTTCTAACCCAAAATCAGGGTCAACCAATATCCAATTCACTCGCCATAGGGAATTATCCCCTAGCAATCCATGGTAATCTAGACATCTGTAAAGGCGGCAAAAAAATCCCAACAAGTAAAACCTTTTAAGTATCCTTCGCCTGGGGCATTGGTTGCCCTGGACTTTATAGAGAGAGTTGGATTATATCTCTTCATTCTGACAAAATTGGTCTCCTTGTCCAGGTCCACTTGAGTTCCCAACATAATTATAATTATGATGAATGATAATAATTTGGTGTTAGACACCTCTTTAGATCGGTATGCGGCTCACCTCAGTGAGTGGGTGGTCAATATGCACGTAGGTGAAGTGACCATGACTTGATTTTTATTACCCATGTCTATGTAGGTGACCTCCCTACTCCTTCCATAGAGCGGTATTAAGTATAAATCTCAGACTCCACTAAATCCCTCAAGCTCCTCCTCTTTAAGACCTTCATCCACATAGGCAAGAACTTATAATATGAGCCCTCTCAGTACTGGATCTTATGATGGGTTTAACTTACAGTTCCTCACTTGATGGAGATCAGGTTGGGGCAGGATGTTCAGAGTGCTATTTGCATCATATGTGCATCCTATCATTTACCATCTATTAAAAGGAGCAGGCTTTCATTATCAGGAACTACTTTGGCATTTATTGAAATCTGAGAACTTTCATTTACAACTCCTAGGATTTTATTAAACTGCCTCTTTATTCAGAAGTGAGAGTTGAAGCACCATATATAAAAACTGTTCTCATCTACGAGATTCAGGCTGTGTTAACACGCCTTGACAAGGGAACTATGAGATTTGTATGGCTGAAGCTCTCCAATAATTTTAGCCAATTATCAGTTGACATAAATAACCATATCAGAGAGCATACCACAGGAGTACAAACCTAAATTGATAACTTTGTGTCCTTTAAAGATGGAAACCTTTGCTTTTTCAAAAGAGTTGATTTATGATAGTTGAGATACTCAGGTCAAAAATCGTTCCTCCAGACCATCTGGAATACCATGTAATGCTGGTCCTCCTGGAGTGCTTAGTAAATCTGGATCCCCTGTTTGCGATGGTCTAGCCATCTGAAATGGTTCCCCTGAACCCCCTTTCCCATCAGAAGTTACCAGCCCTCCCAGTCCTATTACTGATATGGAAATCCCTGTTGATTGACTCCAGTTGCTAATCCAACAAATTGAAGCTCCCAATGTCCGACTAGTACATGTAGCTCAAGGAGCGCAACTCACTCAGGATAGAGTATCACTTCTCCCTGAAGTTTCTTTGGGCGCTCATTATGGACTACTTGAAACCTTGGCTACCCTACCTTCCGTAGTATAAGGCTTATCATAGTAAATGCTTACCATCGAGCAACATCATCATAAACTTCAAGGCATGACTTCTAGCTTAAAGAACTAAATTAAGCAGTTAGACCATCTCTTAACTACAAAAATGGCTTTTTGGGCCGCCCATGAGTGAGTATATTTAGTTATTGAAGATTTAAATGATCTGCAAAATCAAGTGAATGTTCTCCATTCAAATGAATATTCTCAAGGCACCATTTCCTCTTTAAGTAAAGGAGTTCCCCCAGTTTCAGTTCAAATCAATTGACCACCAAATCCAACAAATAGCACTTTAAATCCCTCCTTCAATGAGAAGTTCGTATCAGTGGAATGGAGCATTTTCTCTTTCCTGTATTGTCTTGAAAGTGTAATTTAGGAAGCTACCAATAACCAATGGATCAAACACATGCCAAATTGACTTAGCTGCTTATCCCAGGAAAGAATAGTGCCCCATCTGAGGGACTGTAATATTTGCGATAATGACAAGGCTACTCTGTTTTGGAAGATCAGGAGTGACTTAATACTTACCAACTAGAAGCAAACATTTAAGGGAATCAGCCTTAACTGGGTAGAATCCATTAATGAGTTCACTCACAAGTTTTTCTTAGGGCGCATACTTTGGTCGCAGGGAATCATCTTGTATTGGATGAAGCTATTGTAGGGCTTTGTTGTCCTCTCTGAAGGTCAGGGCCTACAAAGGTTGTTAAATTATAAATTAAACTTGGGTCCAGCATAATCTCTTAGGGACCAGGCTCCCTAAAGTAATCTCTTAACAGAAGTTCGTCATTGAGGCAACTCTGTTCGCTCTGAAGAGGCCTGGTCTTATGTATAAACAGAAAAAATAAATACTAGTAAGAATTCTAGAATATTGAAGGATTATATTTTTAAAATTCAGAGATATTTATAGGCTGCTGAGATATTCTGGTTCAACTATGAGGAACTTTGTGTAATAATTGGGAACAAGTAGGTTAAGGTGATATCTTTATGGGTGTGGCAGGTGACATAGGTTTCCTTTAATCCGACTCTCAATAGCTTGGGCAGTTGATTCAGGGGACCTCTCAAATGGCACGATCTTCATTAGCTTACTTGTTGCCTCTGTTAAAAAATCGGTGGGTCCTTTTGGAAGTAGTGTTTCCTTTTGCACATTTTGGATTTTGTTATTATCCCTTTGTGGTACAGTGGTTAGGATTCTCTGCTTCCTCCGGAGAAGCTGGAGTTCAAATTCCACTCAGGCCTGTCCAAATCCCATAAATTTCTCTCAATGCCCCCTCAAGTTCTTATTGAGGAGGGACATAATTTTGGATGAATCTAGTATGTACTTGATTTACAACAGCACCTGATTATACAGAGGCACTTGAATATTTTGGACCCCAACAATGAATCAACCATTAAGAACCGACCACATAGTATCAAGTTTATGTATTCACCTCCCAGGCTGGTGATGGTAAAATAGAACAAGGTCCCCCAACTGGAATTCAGGAAAGACTGGCCTCCAGGCTTTCCTTTGATCAGCTTCCCTTTGTATAATAGTACCCATTGATCTAGCAGCTAATACTTGTAACCTAAAAATTTGTCAACCAATTTCTCATGGCTAAGTCAGTGGTTTCTGGTGTAGATGTTTTGAGTATAGGCTGCACACTAGAGGGAAAAATTATTTCTTGATTAAAAAGGGTTCGGAAAGGTGACATCTGTATGATTTGGTAATATTTAACACAATATCCTAGTAAGGATGCTGGTAAGTATTCATTCCATATTAAAGGATTGGAGGAAGCCATCTTGCAAAGGATACTAAACTAAGAAACCATTTCCTAATTCTACAGTTTCATTGGTAGATAGATGATAAGGAGTTGTATTAGAATGATAAGTGCCCATTAGAGAGTTAAGATTGTCAATCACACTGGAAATAAAATTAGTACCATTGTCAGATAGCAGCACCTTGGGGATGCTGTGGAGACTGAAGACCTGCTTTTGAAATAATGATGCGGTTGCTTTGGAAGTTGGAGAGGCAACTGAGATAGCATCGACCCATTTTGCGAAGTGATCAACCACAAGAATGATAAAACGGCGACCTTATATTACTGTAGGCGGAGTTCCAATAACATCAATTTTAACTGTGGCAAATGGGCCGTAGAACCCATTACATGATGTTGGTATGGAGGATTGGGTGGCTTCTGATTTGTGCAAGTGAGACAAGTGTCAATGACATCCTGGACTGTCTCAATTATTCCTTCCCTTGTAGCAACGATCCCTCAGCCATTAATGGGTTTTCTTCACTGGGCCATGCCCTATGGCAACATGAGCCTCCAGAGTGGATTTTGTACATGCAGAGGGTCAAACATATGGTAACCAAGAGATCTTAACTTGCTTATATAGCAATCCATCTTTAACTCGAATCTGAGCATCCATCTACTTTAGCGCTGTTGCATTGCCAAAGGCTCATGACTCCACTCTTCTGTTTTGCAATGAGCTCATAGATTCGGTCCTCTTCAGAAACATAAAGAGCCAGGATAGGCAATTAGGACAACCCATCTTCATTTTGGTGCATCATCCCTGAGCGATTTACTATCAAGAAGTCATAATTCTGGAGCTTAAGGGCCTATCAGGCTAATCGTCTATCTGTTCTTTCATCTGTTGTAACCACAGAAGTGAGGTATGGTCAATCATAATGGTAAAATGATTCCCATGCAAATAAAGGGCGGAAAAGTTTGATGGTCAATAACACAGTCAGACACTCACGTCTGGTTACATTATAATTGCGTTCTTCTTAGGTCAAAATTTTACAAAAGTAAGCTATGGGATGATCAACTTGGTTCACATCAAGTTGAGCCAGAATGGCCCACACAGCCACATTGCTATCATCAGTGATAGAATGAAGGGTTTACCAAACTCAGGATGTACCAGAATAGGGGCTGTAGTCAGAGCTTTTCTTAAGACAGTGAAGGACTGCTGTTGGGCATCTTATAATCAGAAAGGAACTTCTTTATGAAGGGGGCAGGTGAGTGGCTCAGCGAGCTCTGCAAGGTGTGGTATAGTTTGTCAGTAGTACCTGAACATGCCAAGTAAGACATGAATGTTACGCAAATGCTGGGTTGAATCATCTTCTCAATATCAGTCATCTTGTCAGGAAAGGGCAAAATTCAATCTTGGGTGACCTTATGACCAAGTAATTCCATCTCAGTCTGGGGAAATGGCATTAATTGGGTTTTAACTTTAATGCAGCAGAGCATAGCTGTCCAACTACTTCCTTCTAGAAGTCCAAATGCTGTTTAAATATGCGTTAAAACACAGTCTCATCATCCAGGTAGACTAGCACACATGACTTTTTTAGGTCTATCAACAGACAGTCCATGGCCCGGTAGAAAGTGGCTGGGGCGTTGCACCGCCCCTGAGGCATGCGAGTAGGGCTAAGTAAGCCCTCACTCACTATGAGCGTACATCTCTCTCAATCATCTGGTGAAAAATCTATCTTCCAGTACCACTGGCAAGGTTCATTGCGGAGAAAAACTGTGACCCAGCTAAGAGGCGTAAGGAGTCATTAATCCTAGGTAGTGGGTAGCTATCCTTCTGGGTGATGGCATTCAGGCGTCGGTAGTCCATTATTACACAATGCCCTCAATCCTTCTTCCACACAAGCAACAATGGCGAGGCCCAGGGACTCTGGGATGGTTTTAGTAACCCAGCGTTTAATAGTTGTCTCAACTCTTTTGTGACCTGGTCTTCCTCAACTTTAGACTTCTGATAGGGATGGGTGCAAATTGAAGGGGCATCACCAGTCAGCACTTGGCGTTGCCTCTCTTCATCATCCCAAAATCCTCTGTCACAGTGAAGAATATATTGGCATATTCCTCGAGTAGGGCGTCAGCCTGTAGTTGCTGCTTGCAAGTAAGCGTGTCACCAATTTCCACATCAACTCAAGCTATAATAGCTGTTTCATCCATTCCTAAGTCTCGCAGGTCTCCAAATCCTCAGACAGACTCAATCTAGTTGGCAGGTATTATAAGTATGTATGCAATGGGTTGGTTCTAAGTTATCTGCAGTGGTTGATTGGAAAATTGGCCATTAGGATAGTCAAGGGGACTTGGTTAGTGGGGTCTGGCACTCCCAGAAAGGTAAGTGGTTTACTAAATAGCTTTATTACCCTCTCTTTAAATATCTAACAAGTGGTCTTGCAGTATAGCAACTTAGATACCAGTATCTACTAATATTTGAGATTTAGGAAGTATGACTACATTGCTAGCATACATATATGCATTCCTTCCATAGCCTATGCATAAGAGGGTGGAAACTTGGTCTTTGGTCCAATAACCTGATACTCTAGCCGTTCAATGTGGTCTGGGTATTCAATCAAGCAACATCAGGGTTTCCCCTTCCCTTTGTCCTTAGTAACGTCCTTCACAACCAGAGGAACGCGGTAGCCTAATATAAAAAAGTGAAAGACCTTGTGACTTAGTAGAGTATCAAATTTAACTAGGAACTGGGTGCCAATAAGCAAGTCATAACTATCATTTTCCAACATGATTGTGAGAGCTGTAACAACCAGAGAGCCAAATCAAAGGAACAAGGAGAGTAGGCTCCCAGGGAACGGGTACAATGAGGTCCTGCTATTCCATAGCCAAGGGAGTGAATCTGATCTGTTGCAAACTTTATCCATTTAATAAGTCGAGAGAAAATGATGTTGACATGGGAGACAGTGTTGATGATGGCCAAGATCTTCACCCTGTGGACAATGACCTCTACTCATGTGGCTTCAGTGCCAAAGTGGGGGATTAAGTAAATGGAGCTTCTAGGGGGTGGATCAGAAATTGCAGAGTAAAAGGAAGATAGGTCTTTATTTGGAATATTAGAATATGGAACGTCCAATTTTCAGGTTTCTCCAGAACATTAACTCAGAACATGAGTAAGAGAAGGTTAAGGTTGAGGCGTTGTATCATCAGCAGAGGGTGCCTTGTGTCCTAAGCTGACTCCACTTTTCTTGACTCATCAGCTTGTTTCTTCCAACAGGCACATTCTTAATGGCCAAAGATTCTGAAGTATGAGTATAAAATCCTGAGGATCACTTGCTTGATTATTTAATTCCTGCACGCTTAATCAGACTGAAGTTTTGGCTGAATGACCCTCAATTTTGCCAGTGGTTTACATTTTTTGAATGGTTAAATACTCTTTAGGCATACTCAAATGGTTCCGACTTTTCTGGACAATTTTGGGTTTATTTTCCTCTGTAACTGGGAACTTCAACTGAGGCAGGCAAGGTTGCAAGCTGTGGATCTCAGGATCCCAGCTTGCTGATACTCTCCAAAAGTAACTTGTGTAAAACTGGAAAGAGAATTAAATAAACTAGATCTTCTGTAGACTAGATTATCTGAAAATTATCCATTAGACCAGCCGCAGGTATTTACGCCTCTAATGAGAATCTCCTTGCCACATTCAAGCAGGCAATCTCACATATTATTTTCCACCTTAGTTTGGTCCTTTAACTGATGCAATTGAGACCTATTGCTAAGCTATTGATGGCAAAATACTCTCATATTCGGGAGGATTCCAGGGATGAAAATCGCAACAATAAGTATGCAAAATGGTCCTAGGATCATCTCAAAATAAGTTTCGTCATACTGCTGACGAGAATGAATTCTGGGAGATTTTGTGGTCGGTCTAAATAATTATGTACTCTTAATTGGGCTGTCAGCAGGCCTCTCTCGATAGCACTAGGTACTCCCATTTGAGTGGTTTATGTGCAAGTGCTATTGTGCTAGTTACACATATTAACATATGAAAATTATTTTAGGACTAGCTCAAAATATGTTCTTGTCATACAGCTGATGAAAATGAATCCCTAATTGGGATGTCAACTAGCCCTCTTGATGGCACTAGGTACTCCCATTTCAGGCAGTCCATATGCAAGTGCTATTTTGCCAATTACACATATATACATACAAAATTTGCCCTAAGGTGGAAATTAATCCAGCTCAATCATGTTTTCGTCATACAGATGACGAAAATGACTCCCCTAACTGAGATGTCTTCTGTTCCTCTCAATAGTACTAGGTACTCCCATTTGGGCGTTCCATGTGCAAGTGCTATCATGCTGATTACATTCTTTTCATCTTTTCATTCGTGTGATTTGCAGACGTTCTCTTTGGGTCAATCCTGAATGCTTTCTCACCTATTTCTTAATATTGGTCCCAATTGATTGGGACTATTCTCTGAGGTTTTGTGTAACAATAATTAGCCTAACTGTGTGAGTGTATTCAGCTTAAGCTACTAATAGAATAATTGATTGAATTGACATTGATTTGATCGGCCTGGATGAGTAGTTGCAGAGAAGATTAACCTAAATGTGCAGGGTATTCAACCTGAGCTTTTAATAAATTAAATCCGCATTGTGATAATCAGCCTGAGCTGTGTTATTGCAATAGTTTTTATTAGATTTTTATCTTAATAATTAGGAGGGAAAATTGGCCTGATCTGTGCTTTTGCCAAAGGGTTTTTTTAGTAAACCACAGAATCTGAAAATGAGCATGGGTCACAATGAGGTTTTAATCTCTGAAATCAGCCAACGGCATGTGAATTATGTTGATTCCCTTTACCTGAATCTTAGTGTACTTTGGGCCTGGGTAATCCCATTATTGACTCCTTAGTGTCAAGGATGGATTCAAACTTCTTTTGGAATTCTGGAAATAGAGTAAAATTTTGGTACTGTGTTGGAAAGCGGGGAGAACAACGAGATGGCATCATCTAAGGTACCGAGTCACAGGAAGCTAACTCCTGGTCATCATAATAGAAGCGTTATGCAAATACAATATTGGTCTCTCCACAACTTGGGTGGATACGCATGAAAGCCTGTTTGCAATTAGAGAGGGTCAAGTTACTGCCAAATTCTTTGATAAGGTCATCCTTAATGGCTGCCCAAGTGGTGCACGTCTTGAAATAAGGGATCAAATTTCTCATAACTTGCATCGAGTCAGGTTTGTATATGCTGGCAATTTTGTCAGTTGGTAGCTGGATCCATTGTGCCTTCATATACAGAGATGTACGACTGGATTTTATCAGTCCCTGGTACATAGTTCTACAGAAAAAGGTTTAAAATATCCAACAGGTTTGGAGACGACATAGATGTCAGGAGAGAGTGGGCACTCTGAGTCTTTGGGCTCAATGGTGCCTATATCAGTATGTGGGATAGTCCTATCAAATTGACAGCGGATTTCATCCATGCCATCCTGGATAATGGCATAGCATACATGGACATGCTTAAGGGGAACCTTAGAATCTAAAATTCGGCGCAGACTCTTTTTTTAGTACTAGATGGTCCCAATTCGGCGCAGACTCTTGATCTCTTCAGACTGTCGGGTTAACTGCTCAGAGAGTGCATCCTTTTTAGTTTTTATTGTTTAAAGTTTGGTAATCATTTGCATAATGTGATAATTTGCTTTTTTTGGGGAGCGACCAGATTGGCACAGGTACCCGTAATCTTTGCATAATGACTGTATAAGGTGTGGAAGGTCAAATCAGCATCCAGATGTTCCCAACAATAATCATCTCAGCACTTCGATCTACTAATAGCAGCTGTCTCTCAAGGGCCTTAAATAAGGCTTCATGGCCTTCATTGAAGAAGGATCAGGCAGGTGTGAATGGCCTGGAGGACCTTGGGGACTCCAGTCCCAGGGAGCCCTTGTTCCCTTCCCCACTAGGTCCTGTTCCGCAGGGGTCCTGAGGTTGAACTATAACCTATGGAGTTGGCATAGTCACAAGTCGTTCACTCAGCTGCTGGATACAGCCAAACAAATTGGTAATTCAAGAATCTTTTGCTTCACAACCTTCAGTAATTTTATTAATTAGAGTGGATAAATCGCGTTTTACTTTTTGATCCATATTGATGGTTTGTTGGACCATCCACTTGGCGAAATCATTCTAGAAGTATTGAACGACTCCAGTGTCAACTTGAGCAAGGTGTTGTTGGATTTTATTGATTTCCCGATGTTTACTTAAAATAGTATAAATTATCGGCCAAAATTGAAGGTGGTGATATATAACTCAAGGAGCTGGGAGTGAATCTGTTTGGGTCAATCCTAGCTGTCGCTGCATCTTCATGTGGTGGAGTGCGAGCAACTGCATGTTTTGGTGTAAGGTGGGAATTACAAACTGTTGGAGGAATGATTCTGTATGGGCTGCTCATGTGTCACTGCTTGGAAGCTCTGCTGAGGAATAAAATTGGCACATTTGAATAGTCTGAGTTGAGATGCTACATACAAGTTCTCCCACCAGGGGTTACAACTTCACCTAGAAGCTCATGAACTGTTTGGCCGACATTGGGAGCCTGAATTTTGTAGATGGATTCATTGGGAACTGAGATAGTAAAAATTCATGGTTGCGTGGATCTCAAGTTCAAATGTTTGAGGTAGTAACACATTCTGATTATTGATAGAAACCCGACGAGATAAACTCATATTCTCATCCATAATTGGAGGGCTGTCTTCTCTAGAGATATTCATACTGAAGGTAGGTCTTCACTATGAGTCTTGGAAGGACCTAGCAGAAATCACCAGTTTGTAGGACTTTGTTGTCCTCTCTGGAAATCAGGGCCTACGAAGACTGTTTACTTATGAGTCAAACTCAGGCCTAATGGAATCTCTTAGGGACCAGGTTCCCTAAGGCAATCTCCAACTGAAGTTCGTTGTTGTGGCAACTCTGTTTTCTCTGAACAGGAAATGTCTTCTGTATAAACAGGCAGAAAGAATACTAGTAAAAGATACTAGAATATTCTGGGATTTTATTATTAAAAATTCAGATATATTTATAGGCTGCTGAGATATTATAGTTCTCCTAAGAGCAACTTTGTGGATAATTGGGAATAAGTAAAGCAAAATGATCTCTCTTTTGGATGTGGTAGGTGACATAGGTTTCCTTTGAATCTGACTCTCTTTAGCTAGGGCGGTTGATTCTGGGGATCTCCAAATGGCAAAATATTTATTAGCTGACTTGGTGCCTCTGTTAGGAAGATTGGTGGGTCCTTCTGAAAGTAGAGTTTCCTTTCTCCCATTTAGGATTTTGTTATTATCCCTTGTGGTAAAGTGGTTAGGATTCTCCCATTTTTTCTCTTGCTTATCACTTTTAAGTTCAAAAGTGACTAGTACTTGTCTAGAGGACATCCGCCTTCTTGTGAGATATTGCACCTATCGAGCAGTACCCCACAGCTAACCACTTAGTGTAAGTAGGTCCTTCTGCTCATCTGTGCTATGCATAAAGAAAAGGACGGCTTGCTTATGCCATGTACGAATGTTATCAAGAAGTACGCCAAGATGGACACTCCATCTGGATGACTTCCCGCCAACAGAGCCACCGCTTGATTGATAATGTTAACTGCTCAACTAACAACTGCTTGACAAATAATGAATTGGTGATGACAAATGACAAAAATATTTGAGCAAAAACCACAAACCTAGCAACAAGTGCGGTAATTGCAACTAACTCCATAGAATTGGTTTTTGCTAGAAACCAGATGATCAATGACACCCTTGGGGCATGAGAAGCAATTCCAAAAACAGCAGCGTCAGGGATATTCCCCACCGAACCTCAATCAGGGGAGGGAATCAGGACCCAACAGGGAATTCTTTTAAAACAAAAATCCTGACAAAGTATTGGTTTGATAAGAGTCCAAATCTGAATCCACCAGTGAAAACCAAGGGCCCAAATTGTCTGGGCAAGGACAAAAAAGTTTGACTGAGACAGAGAAAATCTCTGATGACATTTGAATCAATTCCTCAAACAAACCGTTGGGGACCAGTCTTAACAATGACCAGGTAGGGGGGATTATGATTCCTGAACATAATTGAACCAGAAAACCAAGCAAATCATTGGGGAAAATCCCTGATCAATTGTCAGGGACAATCCACATCAAATCCCAGTTGACAGCGGGGGCAAAATTAGCCCAAAATCAATTACTAAGCCAGAGCAAATCATTGGGGATCATCACTGATGGGGATGGAGGAGTATCAGGAACTGAATTCAAAGGATTGGACGCCCGTGAAAATAACTTTAAAAACTAAAAGTAAAGCAGGAAGGGGTCAAACCCCTAAAAGCAGTCAAGTTTGTGACTAGGGCCCAAAATACACTCCCATCCAGAAGGACAGTTAGCACACCGCAGTGTGCCTCTCATAAAATCAAGCAATGGGAGACCGTTCAGTTCCCATATTCAACAGTGACGCAGTAGGTCTCAAAGAAAATCATGTCTGCCATCATGGTCATCTGGTGGGATCATAAGCTTTCCATTGGGGCCGCCAAACGCTGGCTTGACACCCAAATATCACTTGACATGGCGGTGTTCTTTAAGTTGTCATAGATTTGAAGCAAAGATTCCCTTGAATGAATGAACTCCCCCTAAATCATAAAGTAAATAAAACATCCATTCAGGAAGACTTGAAGCTGGTGGACGCGAAGGCCTGGATGGTGGCAGTAATTGACCTTCTAAACGCAATGGAGTATAATAAAGGTTATCATATTAAAAAAAATTTTGCTCAGGCCATCAGGAGCTCGGGTCTTATCCCAGAGGAATTATCTGATTATTCAAAATGGTTCCCAAACGTTTTGACCACCCTCAAATGGGCTCAACATACAATTCCAGTTGACACCTCACTGGAAAGGTACAACACCACGCTCTCCCTGGAGGAGACAAAGCCATGGATTGCAGCTGGTTTCAAGGCATTAAGGCCCCACACTGGTCATACACTCATATCCCACCAGCTGCCTCACTGACCTGATGTAGGTGGGCTGGACAAAGGAGAAGGCGTTGGAGTGTTAGCCCTTCCAATTGGTCGCCAGAAGAGGTCAGCAACTGGTCAGCCAACAGATTCACCCCATTGAAAATAAAAATACTGGTTCCACGTGGGGGCCAGTATTGATAAGGTTTAAGAGTGGTTGTATCTGGGAATTAAAAATGATCCACAGAACCCTCCTTGGGTAGCCTTTCCCTATTGATAAATGGAAACTCTGGCACAACGTCACCACACTAGCCAAAGCCGCAGACTGGGACGCTTCAGGGTTCACCCCATGTCAGCCCAACATTGTATGAAACATGAGATCTCACCACAGGTGACAACAGCAACTAAAGGGGTAATGACCCTATCTGGGCTGAGAATGGCTCTAAGTGGGAATCTTAATCAAAATCATCTGATACTGGAAGCAGTCCTTCCTGGAACAGTCAGTATCTTCCTCATATGCTGCTGAAGGATTCGCCCCATCTGAAGCATTTCAATGATGCGAAGCAGGAGTTCTGGCACCCATGGCATAGATCTTCACAGACGGTGGATGAAACAGCGTTATAGTAAGGGACTAGTGACAGCGTAGTTAGATTAAGCTGGAGGCCCTCCAGAAATAACTGCACCCAACGTGCGGTCCAGAATCTGCCATCCAATGGTTCTGACTGGTATTTTTTCCAACAGATGCCCTCAAGTGGCAAAACCTTGAAATTGGCACACAAATGGCCAGTAGCATTAATCGCTGAGGAACTAGCATATGCCAGATTGAGGCGTTCCTCAATTGGGGATTTAGCCTAAATGAATTGGTAAGCTGAATAATGAAGAAGAAGGCCCCCGCTGAGGTACCCAAGCCTATCCTGAAATCCAAGTCATACAGTGCAGCAGCAGCCCATACCAACGAAAACATATGGAATGGGGTGGGAAGCCATACCAATTACATCTGACAACTGATCAGCGGAGGCTTCATAGACTGCCAGGCGCTGAAATCATACTTAAGAATGCAATCTGTATTCACCTGCAGCTATTGGAGGAGGAGGAGTGATCCATTTTAATAATGTTGATTATCAAAAAATCGATGAGGTGCTGACAGGGGGGACTTTGACCACCACTGGGTACCCAAATGAGGCTATATTAATATTGCTATCCCAGGCGAGTTAGATCGAAAAAAACCCTTGAGATCAGCATCGAGTATAAAGGAGTTTAATTATGAATTTAACCGACTAGATATGCTAACCAAACTGCATGATGGATGGCAATCCAAAATCTCCCAACTTATTGAGGAGGGAATGGGTGCACAAAGCAATCCAGACCAGACTATCATACTATGGAGAATTATGAGAATTTTGGCAAGCCAGCGGTTTTTATATTGCAAAGTGCCTTTGCCCTCAAGCTGTTGAAGCACTCTATGAGCTGGCGCTGTGGATGAAGCTGAATAATATCACATTACCTCAATTCATCCGCCTGCCCAGCCTAAGAAGAGTCATATACATTGAGCAAGAGGATGCAAAACAAATGTACAATTTCTGATACCAGACTGGCCATACAATGGCCTAATGTTACCATAAAATAGTGAAGACTTTTCACAAGTAAAAATATAACCCCATCGGCGGGATCACAAAAGTCAGGACCAAACCTACTTTTGACCAAATGCCAAAGAATTGATTCTGTTTAACCTAATGGAGGTCACATATATGAAGCGCCAACAACAGGAGTTGGACTCACCCATGGAGAATCGTGGCAATGAGAAGCAGCCAGGTGACCTGAAGTGGACGATAACCCTTCATTAACCCAAATCCTTAAACTTAAAAAATGGACAAAGGAACGCTCCCCAAGCTGATTGTGCCATGCCCATTCCATGCAGAATGGATGATCTGAAAAGAATAATGATGGCAGAAGATAAACCCAAAAAGATCCCCCAAGAAGGGAAGGTCAGTGCAAGATGCCAATACATTGAAATCAAAGCCCAATAAGTCAGTAGCAAACAAGAAGTCAAATTGGAAATTGTCAGCAAACAAACCCGAGGAGACTGCTAAAAAAACAACCAACTTGATGAAATTGGCAAAATTGGCTGATTGAAACAAGACAAAAAAGTCCAATTCCGCCAAAAAATTTAACAAAGAGGTTAGAAACTGATTGACAGATAAGGGAGAATCTGCTGCACAGCCAGTAGGGACCAAGACATACCTGGAGCTGGTAATAAAACTTTCCACATTATCCATCAATAAGGAGATGGGGATGGAGACTGAATTCCTGGTGCACAAAATGCCTGGTAAAATTATCTCAGTTCTGACCAATTGACCCCAAAAAGAAAAAAATACCCCTATCCACCCTCAGCGACACCATCTGCCAGTAAGCAAACTTCCATCTGCAATTCCATGCACAACCCAGAAAATAACACTAAACCTCATACCCACGGGTTAGGCAGCCAGAAATGAAGATTGCGACTATAAATGCTTGGAGCGGCGAGCATACAAAAAAAGGCGGAAAATTCATAACTTTAAAACAAAAAATAATATAGACATATTGTTAATATCAAAAACACAAGCAAGTAACCAAAAGGAAATGGTGCTGAGCTCAAACTGTGACATGAAGAACCACCTATGGCCCCACCAAAAAGGCTGTCAAGCTCTCTGGACAGATCATGTGGCAATCGTTGCATTGAACAACAACATGAATCTGGAATTCAAGGGAGAAAACTCACACTGGAAGGATCCTGATAGTGACTGCTACACATATGGAAACCAGTAAGAGCCTTCAACTGGTGGCTGACTATGCTCCACTGAAGCCCCATAAAAACTGAAATTTTTGGAAATATTTATTAAAATATCAACTGAAACAACAACGGTTATAGCAAGAAACCTGAACTGTTAGATGAATGTGAGTCAGGATACGTTCCTGACAAGTGAAAATCCCAACCAGAAGGCCAATGAAATGCTAGACTACCTAGTCAAATTGGGGATGTACCTCACAATTGATGAGGAGGACAACGATCCAACCAAACCAAATGTGATGGTCATACAACTTTACCGGATCCCCACAGTCTGTGAAACGATTGGATTACATACTGGTGCCATCTGATCTCAAACCAATGACATCCAACAGTGAGGTCAGTATAAATGCCAAGAGCGACCACATAATTGAACACATGGATATTGCTCTGGATGAACCTCTGAGGAACTGAGAATGGCAGTTGGCGCCAGCCACGCTGAGGGATGGGGAATGACGCCAAAAAATAAAGGCTGGACTGGATTGACTGGTCGCATACCTATATCATCACCCAGAGATAGATCCTCTGGAAAGATGGGTCCAGATTAAAGATAATATTGGGCACAATAGCATGAAGCTTGAAAAAGTGACTACCTAAATAAGAACTGCTGCCGCAAAGAAGCTGAAAGCTACACTGGATAGGCTAAAACTCACCCAGCGGGACAGTGAAGAATGGCGGAGTGAGTATCAAACAACGCAAAAATGGTATTGGACCTTAGTGGCGAAACAGGATTTAAAATGACAGATCAATACTACCTACTGATATCAGAGCTCAGTGGGGACAATGACGAAGAGAGCCTGGTGCACCTCAAGGAAATCCAAACCAAGGCTAGGATACATGAGGTTGAGAAATGATAGGGGAAGTAACAACAGACCTGAAAACACTCAAGTGTAAAATTGAACATTTCTACGGCGAGTTATCCACTTCAAGAGACGAGCAAATCAGCGACAGGTGCCCTAATTAACTTAGTCAAGCCGGCACTTGGAGCTTGCATGCTATAAGATGCCACTAACTTTTCTGCTGACATTTTGATCAATCTAGTCAAGTGAGCACTAAAATAATCGCTAAAGATGAAGGTACCAGACCCTGACAATATGTGCATGGAAGTTTACAGTGCACACCATGACTGCATTGCACCAGAGCTCAAATCCCTCTTTAACCACTGCTTGCAAAATGGACAACGAATCCTGGGAGGCCAAGAGACCCAAATTGTACTTTTGTACAAAAAAGGACTCCAATGGAAACTCCAGAACTGGTGCCTGATCGCTCTATCCAAAACTGACTATAAGATGCTTACAGACATCTTATCTAATCAGCCAATGGCAATGGCACTGCATATGATGCATAAGTCCCAAAAGAGGTTCGTTAAGTGCCAAAACATCTGCGACAGCATTTGTGCAGTCCAAAACATGCTTCAGGACATCCAGGGAACCAAGCAGGGCTATCTCATGTTCCTCAACATGGAGAAGGCCTATGACCGGTTTCATCTTCCTTCCTACAAATGGAGCTAAAGGCCGTTGGTATACCTGAATATTTTAGATCATGGACATCAACGCTGTACTTGGGTCTGGTCACCAAAGTAATTGTCACCGATGGTGTAACCAACAATATTTTGGTTGGGCAGGGTCTCCAACAAGGTAATCCCATGTTGCCAATATTGTTTAACTTTGCAGCTAACGTTTTATTGGCTGCAGCGGATGCAAAACTCCAAAGCCTAGTCCACCCTAACTAAATGCAGCTGAAAATACTGGCCTTCATTGATTACATTGTAGTAGGTATTAGTTCACTGATCGACCTTCAGGGCGCCAAGGAGCTACTAAATTTATACCAGTTAGCGCCAAAAGCAAAGATCAACTTTGCAAAAACCTCAGTAATTAGTATCAGCATCCAGAATTTCAGCCTGACGACTGAGTTACCGCCAATCATGAACTCTAAGATGATTAATACCTCAGGATACTCTTTAACAACAAAGTACCAGCGGTACTGGAAACTGAGCAAGAGGTGCTAAAAGCCTGTCAGTCTGAATGCATACTGGAAAAATGCAAGTCTATGTCTCAAGGAGAAAGTGTTAGCTGTCAAAGAATTCATCTTTTTTAAACTGTGATATGTCAAACATGCTACCAATGAGCCCAAACCTAGAGAAAAAGGTCAGGACAATGCTCCACACTTTATTATGGTTCAAGGTAAAAGTGGTGCTGATAGCACTAGAGACCCTATCCAAACTAAAAAAAGCAGCCATGGGCCTTCTGGAAATCAAAACCTACGCTCTGCGGATCTGGGAGAAGTCATTTCTTAGTCCAACACAGATGCACATGTGCTGCCCAGCCCTAGTTTGGAATGTGAACTGGGCTAGAGTTTAGGGCCCTCAAGAGCCAGTCTCCCCACAATCCTTGCGCGACTTGATGGCAAACCGCCCACAAATGCCTTCCCAAAGATGCACCCCACACTACTGGTGACTGTGCAATTGGGAAGTGTGCCTGGGAAGATCGTCATTCTAACTGTCATATCAGGATTCCAAAATATCCACAGGGATGTTGAGGCCCATAATTCTGCAATGATTTCCGCAATGAACTGGGAGGAGTGCAATTGAATTGCCCACGAATACACCATTAAGACAATCAAAATTTGCTACAAATTGACCTCAATCAAATATGGGGACCCACTCCTGAAACATGGGTGCAACCCACCCGCTTGACCACAAATTCTGAATGATTGAGCAGTCAAAGGCCATGATACCAACAACC
This sequence comes from Massospora cicadina, assembly GCA_022478985.1. Taxonomy (NCBI): domain Eukaryota; kingdom Fungi; phylum Entomophthoromycota; class Entomophthoromycetes; order Entomophthorales; family Entomophthoraceae; genus Massospora; species Massospora cicadina. The sequence continues at coordinate 54,587 of JAKSZP010001583.1, forward strand.
AAATGAAGGAGTTGATCTCAGGCCACTACTCTTAACTAGTAATGGAAAGGCAGCGGTCAGTAACCAGGCAGATCCTACAACATTTAATTAAATCCAGTAAGCATAGCAGACTGGACTACCCCCTCATGGAGTACTTGTGTGCGCTGAACTAGAAGTAGATATCGCCCATCAGTATTAATTATGCGCCATGTTCAAAAAATTATGGTCAACGATGTGATACATCCTATTGGGTGAACAATCACCAATGAAAATTCATCCATTGCAAGACCTTCTTTTGCAAAAACCCTGAGAAATGCCCTGATCTAATTACAAGTCTCAACTATTAATATTGTGTATGGGTAATACACTTGGCTCTCATTGCCAAGAGTTTGTACAGAGAGCGCCCCTATCACAAAAGTTTGATACTGAAGACCATTCATACTATTCCTGATCAGCTATGATGAATCTTGAAATTCTTGCGCTTAATCCCCAGGTGCTATAAAGCCACACATTTGGCTTTTCCTTATGGATCGCTTGTCATATGTGATGATGCAACGAATTAATTAAGGATTATATGGCCTTTAAGCCCGTTGATGCTAGAACTGTGGCTATCAATGGCAATCGCCGACTTGCAATGGGCAGAGGTGTTAAGAAACTAGCAGCCTGATTCCCCAGTCCTTTATCCTCAGCTGAATCAATTGTATTCCGCCCTCCCCTCATACTTTTTCATTTAATTTAAATTTTTAAATAAAGTATGTATTTTGTAAAAAAAGTGGTTAAGATTCTCTGCTTCCTCCAGAGCAGCTGGAGTTTGATCCTGTTCAGGCCAGTCAGAATCTCATGTATCCCAACATTTATCATCACATATTGTTGAAAAAGAAAAACCTAACGTTTTACTATATTCTAAAGTGGTAAAACCCAAGCTTAAGTCTATCCTGCATATTAAAGAAACCATTATGGAGATTCCTGCCAATATGTTTAGATCTACCAGGCCACCTCATCTAACAATAAATCTCAGCCTCAAGTGTTAGTGGTAACAACCCAACTCACCTACACTCAAGTTATTTTGCAATTATTGCAAGAGGACTAATCACACCATAGAATTCTGCCGCCAACTTAGTCAATAAAAGCAGAAAAAGAGAAGTCATTATTTAGCATGAGGCTCCCTCTGCTGACAACACTCAATTCCTCAACCTTCTAGCCTTATGCCCAGTATCTCAGGTTGTTTCATATTAGCTTCTCCTTTTAAAATCAAAGCAACTCTTACTATTTTGAGATTTTAAAGACCTTAAATTTTTATTTTATATTGGTCTCTTACTCAATAAATTTCTCACTGTCAGCTCCTTGTGAGATCAATCATCAACTAACAAAACTTTTTTAAAATACATTGTAAAATCCCAAACTTTGCCAAGGCAAAATCATCCACTCGCCTACTACAATTACCTAACAATTTTTATTAAATGTTACCACTCAATTCAGATCTTTGGTGGTACAAGTAGAAGTAGTCATTCACAAGTTTAATCTCTGTCTATAATTGAAACTGACTTCTTATATAATGTTATATCTTCCCAACTTATACAAAAAATTGGCTCTGGAATTAATTTACAAAGCTGGATATGGGACAGCGGGTAATCAATATATTAAGGAGATGAGTGTGTGCTCTGCCTTCCCCTCCAGTTTGGAATACTTTGATTATGCTCTCAATATCACATTACAAAAATAACTGTGATTTTTTATAAGATAACAGTTAATGCGAGAGTTTAATTTCTTAGATAATCACAATTAAATACCTTTCACTTTTGGGATACTAGATACCACTAATAAATGATCTCCTAATCAAAAATAAGAGGGCCTCAAAAAAACGTACTAAACTCATTGAATACCCCTCCTTTATCTGTAAAATAGAGTATCAAAATTGGAGTGTAGGACTAAGCTACCTCTTGAGGATGTATATGCTAGTACAAGTTACCTCTGTTCACCCCATTTTTTTAATATACCACCTGGTTCTCAAAATATCATGGATACTGGAATTAAATTCACATTCCTTCTAAATAAGTTTTTGAGTTATATGGACACCCTAACCCTTCTATCAAAGAGGTATTGACCTGTCCTGAAATTTTAGGCCCCATCTATGGGAAATCTACCTCCATTTAGATCAGAAATTTAATTAATCAGACCCTCAAGTTCCTTTACATTCTCTCAACACATATGTAAAACTATGTTCTATTAAAAATATTGCAGATGAAGCAGTCTTTTTTCTCTACAAGATTAAAACTTTTATTTCTGCTCACAATAACTCTGATGAAAGTAAGATTTGTGACAGCCTTATTCCCAATGAATGCCAGAGTGTAGATGCCCTCCTTGAGGAATATAATTACATCTTTTCATCAGTATTAGGTGATTATGGGAAGATGTCAGGAGCAATTCACCAAGTCAAAACTGAGTTTCTTACTCCATCTAAATCTAAAGCTAACTGTAAATTTAAAGTTGAGAAAGTTAAAATAGCCCCGGATCTAAAAAAAGTACTTTATCTGGTCTACTTGTACCATAAAAAGCTCAGGGGCCTCTCCACTTTTGTTAATTTGTAAAAAAGATGGCAAGCATCGAGTTGTTATAATTTTTGCTGACTAATTTCATTACCCAAAAGGATTTTTTACTTACCTTGTATAGATGACTCCTTACATTTAAAATCAGGATCCTAGTATGTTTTGGAAATTAACCTCACCAGTGAGTATTAGCAGATCAACTTATCCCCTGAAGACCGCAAAAAATGTTCCCTCATCTCTATTGAAAAATTTATTTGAGCCTACTCAGATGCCTCAGGGGTTATGCAACTCCCCTGTAAGAATTTAAAAAGCAATGGACGGTTTATTAAGAGCTTTAAACGCTCTTGTATGTTAATCTATCTTGAAAATATAACCATTTTATCATGAACTTTTACCGCTCACCTGGCACACCTAATGGAGTTTTTACAGTAATTATGCCAAGCTTCTCTGAAGTTAAAAACTTCCAAATGCTCCTTCTTTCTGAGCGAAATGTATTTTTTGGTCATAAGGTAAGTAAGGCCAGAATATCCCCAATGGAAAACAAAGTTATGACCATTTCCAAGCTGTCCCCACCTAAATCCCTTATTGATGTACAAGTCTTTTTAGTAATAGTAGGATATTTAGCCAGTATATTCCACACTTTGCTTACACCTCTGATCCCTTTTATATTTGTTAAAGAAATTAATACCCTTCCATTGGAAAGACGAGAAGCAACACACATTTGACCTATTATGTGTAGCTCTCTACCACTCCAGTGTACTCATGAATCCTAATTTTGAAAAACCCTTTTATTTTTAATGATGCTAGTAATATAGCTATAGGAGCTATATTATCTCAGAACGATTAAATTTTGGGGGCATCACATCACTTATTATAGCATTATCATATCAAAAGCCAAAAGCAACTATAGTGTTTAATAGCGAGGGTGTTTGGTAGTACCATTGGCTATTTAGCATTTCTGCCCTTATTTCCATGGTAAACATTTTACCATAGTTACCAACTAAGCTTTATTGCAATGGCTTTAACAGAACAAAGATCCTGATTTAAGACTCGCCTAATGGGCTTTTATAACTTTATAATTACGATTTTTCCATTATCATCATCCTGGGCCCATTCATCAATATACATATTGTTTAACCTTGTTACATATGCTAACTTTAACTGACCCTGAGGAAGTTCAACTCTACAATTTTTTATCTAAACTTTATCTATGGAAAGATGAGCCCCACACTATTCAAAAGGAACTAGAGAAAAGGTTGTCAGAATTTCTAGGACAAGTATGGTAGCCTATACAAACTCATGTTAAAAAATGGCTACCCTACATTTGATCTTCAGCTCGCTCAGATGTTATACTAGAATATCATCTGAAAATTAGCTAGAGAGGATTTGGGAAACTCATCAGTGTCTCAAGACTTAATGTTAATGGTAAGGGATGCTCTTCTCAATTCAGTTGTATCAGAGTCCTTTCTGGTATGTAAAAATCATGCTGGACTTAATCCTTGACCAAAACATCCAGTACTTCCACCCTATGAACCCTTTCCTACTCTAAGTATTGATGTGGGCCACTACCTCCAGCATAAAATGGACAGCATTTCCTCATTATGGCCATTGATTATTAACCAAGTGGATGAAAGCTATATCCCTACCCACCAATTCAGAAAAGCTACTGCCACATCCCTTTATAATTGAATTATCACCCAGCATGGGTACGTTAACATAATCTCTGATAATGGTCAAAAATAGTTATCATCGCTGGTAAATAAGTTAAATAAATTAATGGGGACACTCAAGTGTTTTCCACTCCTTACCAAGCTGCAACCAACAGAATGGTAGAGCGCGTTAATATTTCATTAACCTCAACCCTCTGGAAAAATGGCCTTAATTGGCCCTCTACATTGGCTGCAATATCTATCTAGTGCAATTCTTGTCAATCAAATAAGTTATCATCAGGTTATCAAAATGTCTCCCTTCCAAGATTTATATGGAAGTAATCTCAGAATGCCTTATAAAGTGCAAGTCACGTTAAAAAAGCTTCCCCTAATCCCCTGAAGTTACTATAAAAATTATCACTAATGAGATTTTCTGACTTCAGGCTTTGGCTTTCAAACATTTGCCTGCTACTACTATAGAAAGTAATCGGTATAACAATAAGCATGCTCCTCTGCATACCTTCCAACCATGTGATTTAGTTTTTTTCTATCATTATCAACCTGTAAACGTGATATCAATTATGGAACAATTGGGTAGGACCCTAAAAATTCATTTATAATCGAGGAAATGCTAACTCTATTGAAAATTTTCTCAAGGAAAGTGATAAATTGTGTACACAGTTAATTTCTCCGGCACTTCATCCCCCAATGCTTAAATATATAAGGGTTGTTGTCAGGATTCTGGCTTGAATCAAAGGTTTGAGTAAATCTAATGGCATAATCTATATCCAATATAAAGTTTTAAAAAACTAGTGTCAGATTAATCTCCAATTGACTTTATCAAAGCATCCCAATATCAAGGTCCAAACCTGATATACGCAAACAATTGCTGTTTGACAGAAAAACTTTTCTTTCTCGTTGCAATCACTTTTGCAATCTATTCAATTCAAGACTGAATCTAGTTTGATAATCTCACAGAGGAGATTAGTCTGCGCCCATGTCAGGGAGCAGTTGAGCAAGCAAGGTAAGAGGAGCAGGTGGAAGGCCCGCGGCCTCCAACATTCAAAAACGCCCCAGAGAATCTGGCGGAATAGACAAAAATCTTAAAAAACTGGCGGTCACGATTTCCCCAGAGATACTCGCATGGCAAGCACGATGCAACCAGTACATCAACACGCCACACTCCAAACCACTTTCATTGGTGGAATTTGGAGTCTGAGTGTATCTGGACATCCAAAAAGCGGCCTTATGGGAAAAATTTTGTGAAGATGTACACAAAATTTTCCCAACTGCGGTGTACGTTGCACCTCACTCCATGTCACGCAGTTGGCTGGACCTAGGTTTCAAAAGCAAAAAAGCAGCAGACGAGGCTGCAGTGGTGTGCATAGTGGTTGACATCCCCGAAGGGCAATGGGTCATCAAAACCAAATGCACCAGATGGACAAAATCAAACCAAATTTTCCTCACGTTTAACTTTTTTCCTACTACAGTAAAACTTGACATTTTGGAACAACACCTGAAAGATGGTCTCGCCATATATGGCGAAATACAATCTTTCAAAATGCAACGCTTCACGCTGATGCCACACCTGTGCACCGGCAAAGCCATCGCAGTTCTGACCCCAACTGAGGAGATTGCAAAGGACCTAACCCAGATCCCACACTCCACTTTTATTGATATCGCAGGGCATACCACCCACCCATTCCAGGTGACCGTGGACAGCGCGCCCCCATTTGCACTCACTGTGATGCATTCGGCCATAAGGCGCATGCATGCCCCATCGAGGAGGGCGTCACATTCCAAGAGCACCCCTTGGCGGCCATGGCCAACGGAGAGGTGCACTACGAACCAACTGCAAGCACCAAGGAGGCTTTCCCGTGGGGAGCACAAGGCTGCTACCTATTGGTAAAGCCTATCTCCCCACAAGAATGGAAGAAGGCCAAGCAGGCCCATAGGGCCGCGGCCAAGGAAACGGCCAAGGCCACCACCACTATCCCACACTCACAACACCAGGAGGACATGGAAACCTTTGCGGTGGAAGCAACTCAGGAATCCATCAACTAATCAGATTGGGAAGCCCATGCCAAGTGGGCCACTCAATCTGAGGATCCAATGGGAGACTCAATCCCACCCAATTGTTGCACCCAAGCTCCAGTTGAAACCAACTTGGGACCTATCCCAACTAAAAAAAATTTTTTGACCCGCTCAACGGTGCACTGAACTCATCTGCACCACAAAAAATTTGTCCGACATCAGGAAAACAAAAGTGAAGGCCAAAGCCAATGCGACTCTTTCCGCAAAAATCAACAAAACTCTGATAGCGTTGCTGCTAACACCCACGCTGCTGTGAAAGCCCATGGGGACCTAGAAGAGGCTGGTGGGCCTGGGGGCCCACCCCCTCGCACCTAAGGTGTGAAGGGGGAAACCTTCACTTTAAAGATGTTGAATATTGCCAGACTCAAGGCCTCCCCATCCCAGGCTAGGAAACTGAGTTTTTTACAACACAATTTACCCATGGATATCCTGGCCATCCAGGAATCCCACTGTCCATGAGGTTCCGAGGAAAATTTGGAAAACAATGCTCCTCCCATCCCTATCCTTTTGGTCAAAGAACTGTGGGGTGCTAATTTGGAAAGATATTTTTTTCAAATTCGTATCCTCAGAAACATTCCTAAATGGCTGAGTGCTCATTGTCACCTTCTCGTGGGCTGATGTAGCGCACACAATCATCAACATCTAAGCCCCAAACGGTGCACACAAGCGTCGGGAATTTTACTCATTGGTCAAATCCCTCCTGCTACCCCCTGATTCTTTCTTAGTCAGTGACATGAACTGTTGGCTAACCTCACCAACGGACTGGTGCCTCCCACACCCCACGCCCCACAGGGTCACGTAGAACTACGCGTTCTAAAGGCCAACCTTGGGTTAATGGATGCGCTGCTGCAACATGCCCCACTGCTCAAAAACATGATGCATCCCCACATCCACAACGGCCAATTAAGGTTCATGACCCGCATTGACCTTATTCTAACGCTGGCGAAATTCTAACCCCATATCTCCCACTTCAAAACAATGAAAATGGAATTCTCTGACCACCAACTGGTCTCAATAACCTACCACCTACCTGTCACAGTTGCTAAGGCCCCACATTGGTGCAAAATCCTCCCCCACGAGCTCGCGTCACCAGGATTTTCCACGTGGGTGGAAGAGGCAACTTTGGCAAAAAAGTTTGTTGCACCGTTTTGTGCGGACCCCATTTCCACATGGGCAACTTTCAAAGAGGACACCATCTGCCACTCTCACCATCTCTCCTCCAGATGCTCATGAGCCACATCGGCGGCTATCTCATGCGCTCTGGCAGAATTGGTAACTTGGTGTCCAACATTCCAGCTACAGGATACAGCCCTGCATGGGGCTGGAAGTGGGCGGAGGCAGCTGCCCACCTCAACGCACTTAAAAGGCAACACAAACATCGGGTTTGTGTTCAATACAGGGCCACACGCATCACAAAAGGCGACAAGTGCACCGCATATTTCTTTAAAAAAAATTTTGCACCATTCCAGAGCGTGGCCTGCACACAGGTGCAAAGATCAGATAATTCTATTGCGGATACACTGGCTGAAGTGGCAATCAAAACACAAAAATATTACTCCAAGTTGTACCAAGCTGAACCAATTCAGCCAGCCGAAGTGGCAGAATTTCTTAACTGAGCTCATATCTGCACCATTTTCCGATACCCAGAAATAATGAATTTAATTACTCTGAACAAATTATGGACAGCCATTCGCGGTGCGCCAAACCAAAAATACCCAGGACCAGATGACATTTCATATGAGTTCTACAAAAAATATTACAAATATAAACCCACTTCTGCTTGCCTCACTTAACCAAAGCCTGTTGGAAACGTGCCTCCTACCAGGAGGACATGAGGCCTTTACTGTCACATTCTTCAAAAAAGGGGATAGGCTTGACTTAGCCAACTGGCGCCCCATTTCTCTAACAAACACAGACACCAAAATTTTAACAAAAATTATGGCTAACCGTTTAGGGACTGTAGCATCTGCCATCATCTCCCCAGAACAATTCGGTTTCATCCCCAGAAGGTCGATTTGGGATAACGTGCACTCAGTGGATAATGTGTGTCAGTCCACAGCCTCTGGGGCACTTGTATTCTTGGACCAACAAAAGGCCTATGATAGAGTAAACTGGGAATACCTTAGGGCCTGCCTCCATCAATTACGCCTACCCCCGCTTCATTAACTGGGTGATGCTGCTCACAGAATCTGCAACAATGGCAGTGCGTGGCCCTGGCTTCCTAACGGAAGTAGTCCGCCCTCAAAGGGGCTTGCGACAAGGGGACCCCCTCAGCCCACTCTTATACAACTTCACCCTTGACCCACTACTGCAAAATGTGAATGCTCAACTCACTGGGGTCCATGTGCCAGGCCAAGCCCCAGTCAATATATTGGCGTTCGCAGATGATTGTGTGGTTGGGGTGTCTAATAATCAAGATGCACGCGCGCTTGAAGCTCTCATCCAGGAATATTCCCGGGTAAGCAACATGGTACTGAACGCCTTTAAAACAAAATCATCCTCCTTGGTCAGTTTCAGAACTTCTGGACCCCAGCAATTAGTTCCCAACCCAGCCCATCTGCTCGCCCACATCCACGCCTTACTAACTCAACACACACCGCTCCACTGGTGCTCCCCTTTGTGCCACTTCCTACATAGGACCGGTGCGCCATCTGGGCATGTGGATGGAGTCAGGCGGATATGCGTCAGCAGTAATGGAGTGCCATATTCTGGACAACGTGATGAAGCAAATCGCCTCTCTCAGAGCCCACCCTACTTCCCTTACTGGCAGGGTTGTTTTAGCCAACTCTATGCTCCTATCCAAAGTCTGGTTCGGAGCCCACGCCATCCCCTTCTCCCCAGGCTTCTTCAAATCTTTGTATGCCTTGCTGCAAGGATGTCTTTGGTCAGGCCGCCCTCCACCAGTGTGGCTAGAGGTCATGTTTGGCCCTCATCATCATGGTGGCATGGGCCTGCTTGACTTCAAAGCCCATGCTGCCATGATCCTGGGCACCTGGATTGTGGCCATTACCGCTCCTACACTCCCATCCCAACACTGGTCCCGAGCAGCTGCTCCAACTTCTCCCGAGCCTTAGGCCTCAACAATCCATTGAACCCCCACTCCCTGATGAAATACCTCACATCACACACATCGGCCACAGGTCCTCATGGGACAAAAACCCACTACAAACGAATCCTACTCTCCGTGTGGAGCATAGAGTGGAGAATTCGTATTAGCGGACATACAACCTGAAGAGGCCGCCCCTCTCCTCAGTTCACACAAGAGGTACAGGGGCTACCCATCCATGATGGCGTGATCCCCATTCGCCCCCATGTCCTATCCAGGGTGGACTACCTGGACATGATGGACATCCCTTATTCCACTGAGACCCAAAAGACTATCTGGAAATACGCACACCATCCCCTGTTGCAGCCTCAAGTCCGCTCCCATGTGTGGCGCTGCCTGAGGCGGGTGTATCGTACAGCTGAGCGCTCTAACGCTTTACACTCATCCTGTATCGTGTGTGGCCAGTATGGAACGCTGTTACACCGCCTGGAGAAGTGCCCCACCTCTAAAATGATATGGCGCGAAGTTCAACGTCTGCTGGGCCAGGATCAAACGCATCCCTTCAGTCTGTCAAGAGATATGTTTGCTCTATCAATGGCCTACTCCCTTCCACCCTCCTTCCGTGCTCTGGTGGTTGCAATCGCCATGTGGACCATCCACACAATTGTCTTGATGCCATTGCAGGCTCCAACCCCACCCTCCCAGAAACTGTCCACAGATTCCGGTCTCATTTGGTGGACCACTTTCAAGTGTGGATGTTTGGATACCTCCCACTGCGTCGCTGACAGCTGGTCTCCTCCTAGTTCCCAGTCTGGTTCATCAAATCAGACCCCTTCCTCCACACGTGCTTAATAGTGGCTACGGCCCCTTCACACGTTTCCTCCCCCTCCCCATAAGTGGCGTCCCCGCTGGCAACAAGAGATAGCATCACTTCTCTGGGGTGCCTCCCCCGGTACTAAGTTTATCTGTCCTGAGTCTTATTCAGAAGTGTCCATCCCATGGTCAGCCTTCCCCGCAATAAATTTAAATTTAAATTACTGTTTGACATAAGTAACCTATATATTGCAGAATCCCTGAATGCATATTATAATATATTTTTGCTTTGAAGCACTTGATTATTTTACCCAATAATACTATCCTGATCTCTTAAATAATTTTTTCAAGATAAAAAAAGATTACATTCTTTTTGCCTTAAAGTTTTCTTGCCATTATCTTAATAGTGAAGAAATATATGAATATGCCACTTAGGGAGTTTTCACTTGAGTGAAGACTTTCAAGAAAAGTAAAATCTTTTTACTTCGCTTGGGACCTCAGTTTCCCTGTACTTTATAGGGATGGTTGGATTATATCCCTTTTGTCCTGAAAGGGGGTAGTATGTACTCAAAAGTGGTCCACAATTACGCTCTCAGGCCGCAAGGGATCCACTTCATATTTAGATGTGTGTTCCATTGGGTTAAAATTTTTTAATGATTGGCATATTGATTTTCTTGTTTGTGTTTCCATTTCTTGTGATAGACGTTTTCACTTGCACTCTTGGAGGCTCCTATAGTGAGCATCAATTAGGTTAACTTATCAGTTCAATAGACTTTAAGATGAGGGTTTAATGTGGTTTGAAGCTATTTAATTATAGGAGCAGTTGAAGAAGACTTTTGAGTTTTCATTTTTGAGCTTGATGGTGTTAAGCCCAAGAAGCCCAACTATTATTACTTGAAGCCAACCAAGTCTTAAAATAAGTATATTTTATAGTTAAAAGTGTGCAAGTTATCACTTATGTTCCATCAGCTAGAGTATCCGTCCTATGGTAAGTATGATGGAATGGAATTTTTGAAGTCAAGTACTAAAATATGATTTAGAAAAACTTTTCTCTCTCGTTGCAAACACTTTTGCAACAAATTCAATTCGTTCTAGGTAAAGTATGATAATCTCATTAAAAATATCAGTTTGCACCCAATGTCAGGGAGCAGTTGGGCAAGTAAAGTTAAGGGCACAGGTGTAGGCCCCCATTTCAACCAAGTTTTGTAAAGGCCCTGGCGAATCTGGCAGAATAGATAGAATTAGTAGTAAAAAACTGGCGGTTACCATTTCCCCAGAAATTTTGGCCTGTCAAGCGCTCTGGAACCAGTTTATCAATATGCCACACTCCCAACCACTATTGTTGGTGGAATACAGGGTGTATCTGTTCCTGGATATTCAACAAAAGATGCTTTCTGAGGAGTTTTGTGGAGATGTACACACACATTTCCTGAATGCAGTGTACGTCGCACTGCGCTCTATGTCTCACAGTTGACTGGATCTTGGATTTGAAACTAAAGATGCGGCATATGAGGCCACAAAAGTGTGTGAAGTAGTGGACCTCCCAGACAGTCAACGGGTAGTCAAAATGAAGTGCACCCACTGGACTAAATTGGCCACAAAGCCTATACCTGCCTCACCAAGGAGGGCATTACTCAAAGAAATTATCTCAGATGCCACGCCCACTACAAATTGGCTGGACACTGATGCATCCCTTCCCGTGGGGAAAGCTGGTCCCCATAAGCTTATTAAATATGGGGAAATGGAAGCAGCTCTTGAATCCTTCCTTCAAGATGCAGCGCTTTATCAATTGGCTCAATATTCCTGCCGAGACTTCATGTGATGGTGAGCCAAAAACTCATCCCACAGTGGGGAAAAACAGAAGGCAAAAGCCAATGCAAAGCTAAATTTCTGTCCATTGTACAAAATACCCCATCCTGAGAATGAGAAGGCTGAAGGGCATGGGTGCCCTTCCCCTCGCACCCTAAGGTGCAAAGGGGGGAGTTTTTATCAAGGACGTTGAACATCGCTGGACTTAAGGTCTTGCCGTCCCATGCTAGAAAACTGAGTTTTAAAAAATAACTTACCTGTGGACATCCTGGCCATTTTCCACGCGGTGCAGAGGATACATGGGCAACCATGCTCCTCCCTTCCCTTTCCTTTTGGTCTATGCACTGTGGTGTGCTTGTTTGTGTAAAATGTAGTTTTAAATTTATTTTGTCACAATCATACCTTGACAGCCGCATCATTGTAGTCACCTTTTCGTGGGATGACAAAGTGCACGCTGTCATTAACATTTACACCCCAACCTATGCACAAGATCATCAGGAATGCTTCTCAACTGTCATTTTTCTTCTACTACCCCCTGACCCATTTGTTGTTGGTGACATGAACTGCTGGATAAACCCAACCATTGCCTACACCCCCACAGGGGCACGTTGAACTTTGCATTCTGACCCCATGTGCACAACGACAGCTAAGGTCCATGACCCACAATGACCTTATTCTTGCGCCATTGAAAATTAAATCCCAACTTTCCTCACTTTACCATGATGAAAATCATTTTTTCTGACCACAGGATGTTATCAGTTTCCTTCCATTTATCCAATCCAGAATCCCAGGCGCTGAAGTGGTGAAAACTCTTCCCCCACGAGATTGCATCAACAAGATTTTTCGTTGGTGGAAACAGTGACCTCAACTCCAGAGTTTATCAACCGTTAATCCCACTTGGGACGAATATACAGGAAATGCCCAGGTTCATTTTTATCAATATCATTTTTCCTCCTTGCTACTTGACTCTCTGAACCAATGCCTTCTGGAAGACTACCCACCCATTACAGGGTTCCCATCATGGATATTGCTAGGGGTTGTTGCCTCCTCATCTGCACTTTCTGTCACGATTTTGGCCACAAAGTTCCGCCTCCCCTTTCGCTTCATTAATTGGGTGATAAAGAATCCGCCACAATGGCAGTGCGTGGCCCTGGCTTCACCATGTAGTCCGCCCTCAAAGGGGGAGGGGCATTAACTTCAAACCTCTTCAAAATGTGAATGCCCGCCTTATTATCTCAGATGCAATGTTTCTAACAATCATGATGCACTTGCTCTTGATGATACTATTCAGGTTTACTCAGACGCCCACTACAAATTGGCAATGGACACGTGATCACTTGCCCTGCCCACCCCACTCCGCCCCGCTCCTTTTGCCACGCCCCCCGTGGGGAACACAAGCAACGTTATGAAATGCATAGGCCTTCTCACTCTATGCTCCTCTCTAAAGTTTGGTTGAGCCATATCCTTTTCCCCTTGTTCCTTCCATGCTGCCACCGGTGCGCTTGGTTGTCATGTTTGGCCCTTTCCCCAATCCTTGAGGCCCATGCTGCCAAAATCCCCCCCCCCCCCCCCTTAGCTTGATCACCGCCGCCACCAGCCCTATGATCTGGCCAGAACTGGTCCCGCGTGGCCCACTCCAAATTCTCCCGCGCCCTGGGCCTCAGCAATCCTACCCACCCCCATTCTCTGTTAAAGTATCTTGACTCACACCCTTCTGCTGCGGGCCCACATGGACGTCGCCCTACTTCAAAAGAATCTTCCTCTCCATGCAGAGCGCTTAGTGGAGAATTTGCATCTGTGGGTACACCGCCCAGAGGGGGCGCCCTTCTCCTCGGTTCACCCAGGAAGTACAAGGACTACCAATTCTGAACGGAGTAATACCCATGAGATCCCCTACCATAGCCAGGGTGGACTACCTGGACATGGTGGACATTCCCTACTCCCTAGATACCCAGAAAGCCATTTGGAAGTACGCCCACCACCCTCTTCTGCAGCCACATATTCGTTCCCATGTATGACGCTGCTTGAAATGGGTATACCTTGCCGCTTCTCGCTCTAAGTTTTGCACTCATCTTGTGTCATGTGTGACCAGTATGGAACTTTGGTTCAAAGCCTGGAAGAGTGCCCCTATCAAAAGTGATCTGGCGTGAGGTACAACGGCTATTTCGCCAGGATCAAACACGGCCCTTATGCCTATTTAAGGACATCTTCGCCTTGTCCTTTAATTCCCCTATACCACCATCCCTCCAAGCCTTAGTGGTTGCAATTGCTATGTGGACTATCTGTAAGGAGAGTGTCTATAGCTCTCCTGTTCCCAGCGTGGCAGTGCGCGGTGCACTAGGCCAACGCCAGGGAACTAGCCGTTAGTGCCAGAGTGATTAGAGCCCAGCAGAGGGTGCTGGAGCAATAACCGCTTAGGCATAAAATTGTGAATTTTATAATAAAACCCATATAAGGGCGACGCGGTGCACATATAGGATGGGGTTAGGCGGCCCAGGTTGGAGGGATCCTGTGAAAACAAATGGTGCATGAGGGGAGAGCAGCATGGTACTTGCAATGGCAAATGTAATGGAACGCGAGACCTCCTTGAAGAGGTTCGCACACAGGAGATTAGAATATCATAAAATAAAAATCACTTAAAATGGAGTATAGGTTTATTTGGTAGTTGACCAACAAGGACAGTTGGTCAGGGAAAACTCATTTAAACTCAACCAGAGAAATAGTATTAATGCCACAGTGGGCCAAGAACTGACTTACCAATAGGGTGATACTGCCATCAGAGTTGATGAAATAGGCCAAAACCAACTTCACTTGAGTGATCAATTGAATTTGGATTTGACCCAAGCGCGTTATTTGAAAATAGAATGGGTTTTGAAACCCCGCTTCTCAACTAACAAATTGAACCATCCTCATTCATTTGGTAAATCATTCACTTTAGAGCTTGGCTCAACGTCAAGGGCTGGGCACTCGGCACCCCACTAGGACCAACCTGGGCATATTTTGCCCTTACCTAGCGCTGGTATAGGGTGTGCTTCAGGTCTGGGAGGCCCTATAACTTCACATCTTGGGCCTCCAAGCGCCCAGCCTTATCTTTGGGGTTAGTACCCACAATTATGTCATGTTCAAATGATACTATCTACACAGTTGTCTTAAATGCTATCTTGAGCTCTAAGCCCACCCTCCAGGAAGCTGTACACTAGTTTCAGTTTAAACTCGTAGACCACTTTCAAGCATGGATGTTTGGGTACTTCCCACCCCATTGCCGCCAGATGGTCTCATACTGGTCTCTAGTTTGATTCATCATCTCTGACCCCTTCCTACATTTTTGCACAATATAGCAGGCCCCTGCACACATAACCCACCTTCCTTCTCTTGGCGTTCCTGCTGGCAACAGGAGATAGCATCTGCTTCTATGGGGTGCCCTCCTCTTGCTGAAGTTTGTTTCATTGTTTAGTGTCTTATCAGAAGTGTCTGTCCCCTGGTCAGCCTTCCCAAAATAAAATTTAAAATTTAAAAAGATATAGATATAACTTTATTATATCATAAAAATAGGGTTTTATATGTCGATTTAAAAATATAAACCCCAAAAAGGAAAAGGATTTACAAGAAGTTGGGATTTTTGCCCATATTCCCAGCCTGCTAGATTACCTGGTATCGCTAGGGTAAAATTCCCTAAGGCAAAGTGAATCAGAAATTGGTTGTCCCAAGTTTTGGAGTTACTATGTTCATGGGATTTTGGGATATTCGCCTAGTCATATCCTTCAGGGATCAATATGTATGAATACTTAAGATCTCATCGGGCAGAGTTTCTGACGAAATAGGGGCATCTGATTGTGATTAACTATCAGGTGTACCAATTGAGATTGGTCGGGTTTCATCATCAACTGATTTGGAATGAATAGCAAGTTGCAAGGCGTGTGATGCCTCCTGCAACTAGCGAATCTATTAGTTGTTGAGTGACATGCCTTAATGAGTAATAAGTTCCATTACCTAAGCAGGTCGCTAGCCAAATATGGTTGGTCTGCTTGGAGTGAGAGGAAAACTTTAGGGACACGTTTTCCAACTCTTTCCATTTTAGGTCTTGAGGATGTCCAATGATATAATCCTAGCCAGGATGGGGAAGACCATCGCTGCTGAGACAAGGATGGGTGATTCAATGGAAACAGTTGCCATTCATTGAAGAGGTGCCATCCAAGGGTTAGACAGTCAAATTCCCCACTATTTATTCCTAGGGCTCACTATAATGAAAAACAGATAGTTAGATAATACCACAGATATTATAGAAGATAATAAACGGTTATCCATTTAGGATATAGTTTAAAGGGTAAATTATCATCAGCTTCCATTGTGCTATTCTGTCTCAAGGATATTATTGCTATGTGCAATAATTTGAAGACTCTTAGGGAAAAGAGTAAAGATCTAAGCTGGATCTAGAGAAGAAGGAACAACAATCGTGGATAGCTGATGACCGTGTGCTGGACTAAAGAGACTGTCACTAAGGTATATTAGTGAAGATCAAGTGGACAAGAGCAAGGGAACAAATCCCTAAGAGTACATCACGAGTATTTAATTGGGAATACTAGCTGAGCGTTGGACCAAAATATAATACTTCATACTCAACTATGGATAATAGTCTCAATACTATTATCGACTAATAATTCATTCTACTATACAACATGACGATTTGCACGAGGAAACCAAACCTGTGCAGTAAAAAGGTTACTAGGGTTACTTGCCAATAACAAACAAAGTAAATTTTTACAAGTTGGTGCTCACTACAGGGGTAGTTGAATTGAAGAATATAGAAAATGATTTTCTATGAAGATGTTTCCAAGTTTGGAAATAAATTACAAAAGGAAGTAACAAAGATAGAATGTGAAGAGGATCACATTCAGTGGCATTCACCCAGCTCAGCAGCGGAGCTCTGAGTGAAGCAAAATGAAGATACTCGAGTTCATGGAAAAGGACTTGCACCTAGATATGGAACTATCTAGAGCTGCAAGGAAATCTGTTCCACTGGACATCTACTTGAGATGAAGAGTATCAGCAGGGCCAACTTGGGTTGAAATTGAGTCCTCTAAAATAGTCTTTGAGGAACAGCATGATCAACTCAGGCCAAATTGGGTCCGCTTTAAATAGTCTTGAGGAGAGAGTGTTTAGATGAGTATTGGGTGAATTAAGAAAGCAATCAATTTGGACAATTGGATTTCCATACCAATGAAGATATGAAGACAAAACAGGAAATGATTAATCCAAGATAGTGGAGTAAAAAATTTAACTCAATAACACTCAATCAATGGTCAGAAGTTGCTGGAGACGAGTTCATCTATTCAGGAGAAATTGGAAGAAGCTAACGAGGCCAGAACGACCTGTGTAATTAAGGATAGCCACAAAGGCTGAAAATGTTTTCAGGAGAAAAACGATCTGGACAATTGGACGGAACAGTTGGCTAATGAGATGCAAGGATCCAACGCATTAGTTGCTGAAATAAGAGATGAAATTAGGACCTGTTGGACAAATAACCAGTCAGGATTAAAGGCTTAATATTCAAGAGTATTGCCAAAAGTCAGCAAGTGTAGCCTATACATGAAGAGACAGCGCTGCTGATCATATAGAGAGAAAGGTCAATACTAATTGGAAGTATTGAGCCTAATAGAAAAAAGTTGCAATGTTCCCAGCGGACCTCTGAACCATTAAATGGTTTTGTCCTAATAATTTGTTCAAGTCCTAGAAGAGGACCTCTGAACCAAATGGTTGTTTTATCTTAATATAAATATTTTGAACCATGATAGCTGGTAGGTTTAAGTACCTAGGACCCAGTTTGGATGAAGGGGAAAATAAGGACCTCTGAACTCTATTTGTAGGTTGCAAGTCCCATTGCATAAGAAAAGTACAAAAAAATATATAAAATATTTAAATATCTTTTTTATGGTCTATGAGTTTCAGACTTAAATGATGAGAAATCCTGACAGCTGAATTGAGGAAATTCCACTCTCAATGAGATAAAATTATTGGCTGGGGTAACCAAGAGCATCAACCTATTGGTTGATCAAGAGCAACTCGCTGATCTGTTGGAAGGCCAGCAAGAGGAGGTGCTCAAATTGTTGAAAAGTATCAGAGTATTCACCCAAAAATTACCATGATTCATGATGCACAAGAGATGTTATTCATAAGGTCAATACTGAGGAAAATCTGCCAATCAGGATAAAGTGAGATTGCTGGCATGAGTTTCCAAGACTATCAAATTAACAGAAGAATTATTTGGAACTTCACCCAATTAGCCAAGCCATTATTCCGTTTATTAAAGGAACCAAAAAAGGGTTCATATGGAGTGAGGAGGCCCAGGACTCCTTCGATGAATCACGCCAGTATTTAATAGATTCACTGATTCTGAAATATCTGATTTTCGTAAAGGAGTTTATTATTCAAACTGATGCTTCGTTGATGGCAATTGGTGCCATACTGAGCCAAGCAGACAAACTTGGGGACAAAAATCTGGTGGCATATGTGATCTGGACACTCTCAGCTGCTGAGAGGAACTACACCATGACTGAGCGTGAATGCCTTGTGGTCATTTACACATTGTAAAGGATCAAGTGATACCTGATCTGTACATTGCTACAGATCAGTTAGTACTAGATCAAAATATGGAATTTATAAGAAGAAACCCAAATGTGAGGGAATTGGAGCAAGGGATTTCAACTGTCTGAAGCTGAAATGCATCCAAGTCAATATGATGCTGGACTTATGAGTGGTACGGACAATGATTCAATGGGGAATGGAACCTTCGCCCAAGATGTGCTGGACGGTTCAGAAGAGCTTAGCATGGGAGAAAGCTTATTTTATATTTGCAAAAGCACTTTTTATTTGGATATAGGATGACTTGAAGAGCCAGTTGAGTCTTCTCTGATAACCCTAAAAATCAAATAAAGGTTGGTTTGCAAAAGCAAAAAGAGTATTTTATTTTAGTAGAATAATCAGATCGAAAGATATGGGCTCCACTAGTGAGCGTGGTGTGGCATAGGCGTAGATCTCGGTATCCTCCTACAGCGTGTGGACAGTGATCTGAGGGCACGTGGCAATGGCAAAACTCAGCAGATGGGTTCAGGGATTGGCTCTGGCAGGCTGGTCCCTAGTAGAGTCAACTATGAGGCTCTTACTTCCCAATTTCCTTAGGGAATATTGGCGTGAGCCTGCCCATTACATTAGACTTAACTCAACTTTTTCTTGGTTTGGCCGTGAGTGGAAGGAGGTGGATGTTATGGAGGGGGAGGAATGGTCTGGCTGTGAGTCAAAGGAGGTGGATGTTTTGGAAGGGGAGGAATGGACTGACTGTGAGGTGAAGGAGGTGAAGGTTCTGAAAAGGGAGGAATGAGTCTACGGTGATCTAAAAGAAGTGTCACGAGTGAAGTGTCAAATGTGGTTGGCTCAAGTTTCTGGAGCAACTGGGAATGAAGTGTACCAGGGGGCGGATGAAATGGCGCAGGCCATGGCGGATATTAAGGAAAATCAACAGAGGAGTACAGCGAGAGCAGAGCCCTTCAGGAGCAGCAGGTGGATACCCAAAAGGCTTCTGAAGGAGCTGTGGATGAGTTTTACCAGGGGGGCAGATGAAATGGCGTTAGTCATGGCGGATTTCAAGAGAAATCTATGGGGGAAGTACGGAGTGGGTGGTGGCCCAGCAAAAGCAACAGGCAGATCCATGAGGAGCGTCCTGAGGGGCAATGGACAGAGTGTGCCAAGGGGTGGATGAGATGGCGCGTGCCCTGGAAGATACCGAGGGAGAACTACAGGGAATTTTGGAGTGGGCAGTGGCCCATCAGAAGCAACAGGCGGATTCACACAGAGCGTCCGGAGGAGCCATGGATGACGTGTACCAGGGGGTGGATGAGATGGCGTGTGCCCAGACGGATACCAAGGATAAGTTATGGGGATGTATGAACAGGCCATGGCCCACCAGAAGTGACAGGCGGATCAGCACAGAGCACCAGATCCAGAGATTGGGAGATGGCGAAGGTCTGGCTGCATGCGCAAGTGAAGTGAAAAGGTGATCTGGAGGAGGAGATAATGTGGCAAATGGGAGGAGTTATTATGCAGTGCCTGGGGATGGTCCAAGGATTCCGATCTTCACAGGGGGGTAATTTAGTGGATCAGATGATACCTGATCTGTACATTGCTACGGCTCAGTTAGTACTAATCTGAATATGGAATTTATAAGAAGAAACCTGAATGAGAGGGAATCGGAGCAAGGGAAATTTGACTGTCTGAAGCCAAAATGCATCCAAGTCAATATGAGTTAGATTTACAAGCGGTATGGATGATGAACCAATGGGGAATGAAATCTTTGACCAAGATGTGCTGGATAGTTCAGAAGAGCTTAGCATAGGAGAAAGCTTATTTTATATTTGCAAAAGCACTTTTTATTTGGAGATAGGCTGGCTTGAAGAGCCAGTTGAGTCTTCTCTGATAACTTTAAAAATCAAATAAAGTTTGGTTTGCATAATTGAAAAGTGTATTTTATTTTAATAGAATAATCATATCAAAAGACATGGGCTCCACTAGTGAGCATGGTGTGGCGTTGGAGTTATCTCTGTATCCTCCTACAGCATGTGGACAGTGATATGAGGGCATGTGGCAATGATGAAACTCGGTGGATGGGTTCGGGGATTGGCTCTGGCAGGCTGGTCCCTAATATAGTCAGCTATGAGGCTCTTACTTCCTTATTTCCTTAGGAAATATTGGCAGGAACCTGTACTTTACACACATGCAAAGCAGTTTCTGTTGTACATCCACAGAATGTACTTTAAGGCAGTAACAGACCACTATTAACTGCGTTGGCTGCACAATTTGAGATAGCCAGAAGGATGACTGGCTCAATGGGCACTTAAGTTCCAGGCTTATATTATGAGATTGTCCGCCAAGCAGGGGCTTCTCACCAGAACACAGATGGCTTATCACGGTTACCAGATGGTCCAGATGGTATATCCATAGGCATATGAGCTATTACAGAGAATAGTCGATGGAAAAATTGGGGACAAACCCTGAGAAATCCAAGGTGTACTTTGGAAAGTGATGGAAAACATTGATACCATGGATGGACAAGTATTTAAGACAATCAACAGGAAGCGGTTATTATTCCCAAAACCATTGGAAAGAGAAATAATAGGGCATTCAGCTCACAAGGTTGTCGGGCATGGAGGCCTGAGGGAACAACTGACCATATTCACCAGTACTATTACTCGGAATCTATTAACTACAATGTCGCAGAAATCTAGCTTGATGAGTGGAGTGCCAGCTGCACAAACATATAAGAATACAACTGGATACTTTTAGGTCCGCCCTGGATTTTCCTGGCACACGGCGTCCATTGATGTGATAGGACCACTGACAATGAGCAGAGGGGAGTCAAGTACATTATATTTGCCATTGACCATCTGACAAGATGGGTCGAGATGAAGGCCCTAACAAAAGTAGATGCTACAAGTACCACGAGGTTTATCCTGGATCAAGTAGTATACCAGCATGGATGTCTGCAGGTCCTGCTTAGCAACAATGGGCCCAACTTCACATCTCATGTGATCCCAAGATTAAATGAGATAATGGGATCAGATGAGTCATATCAGTGCCTTACAAGCCAGAGACGAGCGGACTGGTAGAAAGGATGAATGGAACGCTGGCCACAACTCTGAGGAAGCTAGTCGCAGGGAGAACTTCCGCGTGGGGAACATACCTGAGTTTGGTGATGTTTGTCTACAATATTAGTAATCATATGGCAACGGGAAAGATGCCATTTGAGTTGTTATATGTGAGAAAGGCCGTGTTGCCGCTGATTTTATATTTGGTGGTTGAACCTACATTGGGGATGAGTACTGAGCAATACCTGAACTGACTGACTATATCCTGATTGATATGCAATTGTAAGCATTTGATACAACCTTAAAAATAAAGGATACAAGTGAAATCGATGGACAATAAGAGCTGACTGGCCTTAGCTGAATATCAAATAGGTGAAAGATTTGCCTATTGCAATATGCATGGTTTTGTAAGAAGAAACAAACTAGATGTGTTGTGGTCAGGTCTATTTGAAGTGATCGCCAAGATCGCGACTGATGCCTACTCCATCAAGAATCTCTTGGATGAGAGAGTTGTGAATTGAGTCCACGCTAAATATCTAAAGCGATGGATCAATGAAAAAAAATAAAAGAGTTCCCAAAGGACCGATGAACCATTAAGTTGGTCATGTCCTGATGATTAGGTTGAGTCCAAAAAAAGGACCTCTGAATTAATCTAGATGATTGAATCCGAAAAAAGGACCTCTGAACCATAGAAAACTGGCAGGTTTAAGTACCCAGGATTCATTTTGGGGGGAAAAAATAAAAAAAGATAGACCGCTGAACTGAAACAAGGTCAAGTCCCATAGAAAGAAAAGAAGAATAAAGATAAAAAATTGATAAAAGATAATGGGAAAAATGAGATTTTAAATGCATAGAGAAAAAAGACTGAGTTAATTTAATGATTTTTTTATTTTTACTAATTGTCATTGGTATGGGGATGATTCTGCTTATGTTGCCTCTTGGGGTAGGGAGGATGGATCGCAGTAGGAATGATCAGCCTGTCAAAATTGATATGAGATTGGATGCTAGCGATGGATAGGCCTACATTAAACCACATTCTTTAAGTGAACGCAGAGCCCTGTGAGAAAGCGACTAGGAAAAGGGAAATTGAGATGTCAGATGAAGCTAATCGTGAAACCCCAGAGTGGGGAGGAAAGCAACAGTATAGAAGAGGTAATCGGTGAATAACCCTGAGTAATCCTGATATGGTACCAGAGCGGTAAGATTAGTCCTGAGCGCCTGACGATGGGCTTTATCAAGAGCACCAGACATAATGGCTGGCAACAAAGAAGGGATGCTTGACAGGGATTGCCAAATCATGCCCCCTATCAACGCCATCAGTGGAAGATAAAAATGGGAAGCTCTGGAGAAGAGATAGTCATGTTGGGAGCATATTGCATCCTACAAGTGACGACTACAGGCTTCTTGGAAGCTAAAGTTGAACAGATGGTGGAACCCAGGTGAGGCTGGAAGCTTCATGGACCAACTTCAAATAACTTTGCCAGCAAAGCGAAGAGCATAAGCGGCGGTATCCTGATCCAGGATGTTATCAAGATCAGAGGGATTCAGCGCTAGGGTCAAAGCCTCAGTGACTTGGCCCCAGAGTTCAGCATAGGGGATCTCGAAGTGAATACTGTTACTGATGGTGAGCTCAGAGACCAGAACAGTGGGTTTGTAATATTTCCCGAGTTGGAAGAGGAACTCAGGAAGCAGGTCTGACCTGACAAGAAATGAGCGATTAAGAGCAAATGACATAATCTCTGGAGCATCTACAACAATGGTCGGTGCATCAGCAAAAGGAGCTGAATCCAGGAGAGTTTTGAAGTCCAACTCTGGAATTGATAGTAGTAAAAGAATTGGCCAAGTGTTGTTTGAAACAATCAAAAGCCTGGTTTTAAAGGAATTAGTTAGTATTTCCGGTAATTTGATGGAAGGACTAGTTGCTGGCGCCAGACTAGGTTTATGAGTCCTAGAAGGACCATAGAAGAGGTTTTGCCAAGCATCCTGACTCATCTGCTGGAAGAGATGGAGGTCTTTATCAGACAAACTATTCAGAAGCTTCTGGTATCATGACGCAGAATTTGACATATGAGCTGGATGAGATGGGGGATGTCAGACTTATATGGAAGTTGACATTATTCACTATACAATCCATTAAGCTCCAATTTTGGATAACTAAATCTCAAAATTAATGAGATAAGCTCTCCAAGGGAAGAATTAAGAATGACTTGAGCCAAGAGGTTATGAAAGAAATAACAAGGGGGAATATAAATAGATATTCTTAATTAAGCTTCAAAACAAGCATTGACGGTAAGAGTCTCCTGTCTAGGATGAGGAGAAAACTAGGAAATTAAGGACACTGGACCAAGAATCCTGAATATGACAGCGGGACATATACCTTGATGGAAAAACCAGATCTAGGACAATATCATCACAAGTAAATCAATTAGCCTAGCATGACAGTAGGTTGTGGGGACCACGCTCTGAGAAGGCGGTAGCAAGGAGGAAGAGGAAGAACGCCATATGGCGAAGGTCATCATGAGCAGCATTGAGTATTGATGAGTGTACTCCACTTGAATCAATGAAGTATTTGACAAAGTGTCCAAAGTTGTGTTCTCATGCCCAGTCCTTTTCTTGCGGGAAATCTATGCAAGAGGGGGATGTGTTGAACTTTTGTTCATATTCCCAGCCTGCTAGATTACCTGGTATCACTAGGGAAAATTCCTTAAAGCGAAGTGAATTAGAAATTGGTTGGCCAGAGTTTTGGATTAACTATGTTTGGGGGATTTTGGGATATTTTCCTGGTTGTATCCATTGGGATTGACCTGGATGATTACTTAAGATCTCATTGGGCAGAGTTGCTGACAAAATAGGGGTATCTGATTGTGATTAACTATCAGGTGTACCAATTGGGATCAGTCAGGTTTCATCACTGACTGATTGGAGAATGAATAGCAAGTTTCAAGGCGAGTGATGCTGCCTGCAACTAGCAAATTGATTATTTGGTGAGTGATCTGCCTTAATGGGTAATAAGTCCCATTACCTAAGAAGGTCGCTAGCCAGATATGGTTGGTTCACTTGGATCAAGAGGAAAACATTAGGGACACGTTTTCCAACTCTTTCCATTTTAGGTCTTGAGGATGTCCAATGATGAAATCCTAGCCAGGATGGGGAAGACCATCGCTGCTGAGACAAGGATGGGTGATTCAATGGAAACAGCTGCCATTTCATCGAAGAGGTGTCAACTGAGGATTAGACGACCAAATTCCTCAATATATATTCCCTAGGTTTCACTATAATAAAAAACAGATAGATAATACCACAGATATTATAGAAGATAATAAAGGATTATCCATTCAGGCTATAGTTTAAAGAGTAAATTATCATCAGCTTCCATTGTGCTATTCTGTCTCAAGGATATTATTGCTGTGTGCAATAAGTTGAAGACTCTTAAGGAAAAGAGTAAAGATACAAGCGGGATCTAGAGAAAAAGGAACAACAATCGTGGATAGCTGATGACTGTGTGTTGGACTAAAGAGACTGTCACCAGGGTATATTAGTGAAGATAATGTGGACAAGAGCAAGGGAACAAAGCCCTAAGAGTACAACATCACGAGTATTTAATTGGGAATACTAGCTGAGCGTTGGGCCAAAATATAATAATATATACTTAACTACAGATAATAGTCTCCATACTATTATCAATTAATACATCCTACTATACAATGCGATGAAGTGCATTAGGAAACCAAACCTGTGCAGTAAAAAGGTTACTAGGGTTGCTTGCTGATAACAACCAAAGTAAATTTTTACATAAAATTAATGAGGTAAGACATTTGGAAGGGAGGCACTTGGTCTGTCAATTTATCAGATGGTATAATGCTTTTTATTATATTTTTGGTAATGCAAAATTTGTAAGTTGAATGCACAAGTCATATGAGACTGGGGGTCAATTATGGTGATTGTTTGGCAGATTCTTGATTCTTACCCTTTTGGAGTTGTCTTAATTTACTAACTCATCTTCCACCTTGAGTTATTGTTACATGACTATCTGATAATCTGCTATTAAAATGAGGCAGGACTTCATATCGTGGTATCTTTGGCCCAATTTGGTCCATAAAAACTTTCATGGAGTCAAATTGTGTTGTAAAACTATTAATTTCACAGGGTAGTGTATCAAGGTAATTCATTATACCACTTTTTGGGTCTAAATATCAACTCAGTTGATGGAGTCAAATGGGATATTTCTCTTATGTCTGATACCAGGATATCTGACAAAGATAAAAGAAGATGTGTTAAACAGCCTATATTGAATTAAATGGATTTGTTATTTATAAGTTGATTTAGAACCATTGCCAAGACTACCATAGTTCTCTACAATCAAGATCTTCCAAGAAATTATGGATCAACTGCTAAGTAGAGTCACTTATTTTTCTTCATTGAAATGACCTTGTGATTGTATTAATTATTTCATCCTTTTTATGTCATGGGAAGCTGAGGGGACAATACAGAAGGTGTCACCATTAGTTCCTGCATACGTGATGATTCTAAATTTGAATTTTCCAAGTGCGCCTTCGATGGCAGGTTTAAAATCAAGAGCCTTAATAGTTAGCTCATTGATGTTCATTTTGGGATCAGAAATCACAATAAGTTTTTTGTATTCCAACATCCATGATCCCAGTTAATATCAGAATTAGGGGAACTCAAATGCAGAAAAAGAATGGTAGGTATGTAAGGAAATCTAAAAAATTCTTAATGAATAAATTCGTTAAATAAGGACTCATTTTTAACATGCTCTGGCATTTCAATCACAACAAGAAAAGAACAAAGCAACTAGTGGAAGCCAAGCCCCAAGAGCCTAAGCTCTTGTTCCACTTTAAACTTTCTGCAATGTTGAAACCAGGTAAGGCAAGGTAAAAAAAGCCAAAATGAGCCATAGAGATCAAAATTCTAAAACTAAGGTTCAGAAATGGCGTGGGCTCGATTTTCTTAAGATAGCCCTTCAGAATGACCCCTACACCATACTTTAGGGTCTTTTGAGCCTAAAAGGTAGCATTTGAGTTTCACAGCCCAGTGTCAACCTGGATCTCCGCCAGAAAACCCCAAAAGTGAACAGCTCAGGTTTGTAAATTCAAACCCAAGTCAATATGTGATGATTATTCACCACAGTCTTCATATTTCAGATGGAAATAAATTACATTTGCAAATATTCACTAGTAAGCTTCAAAGAGATAACCAACAATGGGCTTTGAATGCAAAAATGAATACTGCAACTGTTGGGGCACAATTGTTCAGTTAAACCTAAGTTTTGGATGATCAAAGCATTGAGTTGGAAGATCAGATCCAATACTAATCATATGAGAATAACACAATCTGTCTCAATATATTAACTTTTTAGGCCATTTCCCCATATTTTAGGTATAATACCCAATAGCCTGAACGTTGAAGGTTTTTGGGTTAATTTATCAACTAAGGTATTATAAGTTACATCATTTAGTACCATCTATTCTTATTCTAAATTACTCATAAAAAAACTTTTCTTTCTCATTGCAAACACTTTTGCAACCTATTCAATTCAAGACTAAATCTAGTTTGATAATCTCATAGAGGGTATTAGTCTGCGCCCATGTCTGGGAGCAGTTGGGCAATCAAGGCAAGAGGAGCAGGCGGAAGGCCCGCGGCCTCTAATGTTCGAAAACGCCCCAGAGAATCTGGCAGAATAAAAAAAATCTAAAAAAACTGGCGGTCACAATTTCCCCAGAGATACTCGTGTGGCAAGCACGATGCAACCAGTAAATCAACACGCCACATTCCCAGCCACTTTTGTCGGTGGAATTCAGAGTCTGTGTGTATCTGGACATCCAAAAAACAGCCCTATGGGAGAAATTTTGTGAAGATGTACACAAAATTTTCCTGACCGCGGTGTACGTTGCACCTCACTCCATGTTGTGCAGTTGGCTAGACCTAGGCTTTGAAAGCAAAATCGCAGCAGATGAGGCTGCAGCGGTGCGCATAGTGGTCGACCTTCCCAAAGGGCAATGGGTCATCAAAACTAAATGCACCAGATGGACAAAATCAAACCAGATTTTCCTCACGTTTGACTTTTTGCCTACTACGGTAAAATGTGACATTTTGGAGCAACACCTGAAAGATGGTCTTGCCATATATGGCAAAATACAATCTTTTGAAATGCAACATTTCACGCTGATGCCACACATGTGCACCGGCAAAGCCATCGCAGTTCTGACCCCAACTGAGGAGATCGTGAAGGACCTAACCCAGATCCCGCACTCCACCTTTATTGACATTGCAGGGCATACCACCCACCCATTCTGGGTAACCGTGGACAGCGCGCCCCCCATTTGCACTCACTGTGATGCATTTGGCCATAAGGCACACGCATGCCCCATCAAAGAGGGCGTCACATTCCAAGAGCACCCCTCGGCAGCCATGACCAGTGGAGAGGCGCACTATGAACCAACTGCAAGCACCAAGGAGGCTTTCCCGTGGGGAGCACAAGGCTGCTACCTATTGGTAAAGCCCATCTCCCCGCAGGAGCAGAAGAAGGCCAAGCAGGCCCATAGGGCCGCGGCTAAGGAAACGGCCAAGGCCAACACCACCATCCCACACTCACAACGCCAGGAGGACATGGAGACCTTCGCAGCAGAAGCAACTCAGGAATCCATCACCCAATCAGATTGGGAGGCCCATGCCAAACGGGCCACCCAATCTGAGGATCTTATTGGAGATTTGATCTCACCCAATTGTTGCACCCAAGCTCCAGTTGAAACCAACTTGGGACCTATCTCAACTGAAAAAAAAATTTGCCCCACTCGACGGTGTACCAAACTTATCTGCACCGCAAAAAATTCATCCGACGTCGGGAAAACAAAAAGCGAAGGCCAAAGCCAACGCAACTCTTTCAGCAAAAATTAACAAAAACCCTAATAGCGTTGCTGCTAATACCTGCACTGCTGTGAAAGCCCATGGGGACCTGGAAGAGGCTGGGTGGCCCGGGGCCCATCCCCTCGCACCTAAGGTGCGATGGGGGAAACCTTCACTCTAGGGATGCTGAATATCGCCAGACTCAAGGCCTCCCCGTCCTGGGCTAGGAAACTGAGTTTTTTACAAAACAATTTACCTGTGGATATCCCGGCCATCCAGGAGTCCCACTGTCCACGAGGTTCCAAGGAAGCATGGAAAACAATGCTCCTACCATCCCTATCCTTTTGGTCGAAGCACTGTGGGGTGCTAATTCAGAAAAACGATTTTTTCAAATTTACATCTTCAGAAACATTCCTAAATGGCCAAGTGCTCATTGTCACCTTCTCATGGACTGATGTTGTGCACACAATCGTCAACATTTGCGCCCCAAATGGTGCACATGAGCATCAGGAATTTTTCTCATTGGTTAAATCCCTTTCACTACCCCCCAATTCCTTCCTAGTTGGTGACATGAACTGTTGGCTAACCTCACCAATGGACCGGTGGCCACCCTCACCCCACGCCCCACAGGGTCACGTAGAACTACGCGTTCTAAAAGCCACCCGGGTTAAGGGATGCGCTGCTGTGACATGCCCCACTGCTTGAAACATGACGCGTCCCCACGTCCATAACGGCTAATTAAGGTCCATGACCCGCATCAACCTTATTCTAGCGCCGGCGAAATTCCAACCCCACATCTCCCACTTCAAAACAACAAAAATGGAATTCTCCGACCATCAACTGGTCTCAATAACATACCACTTACCCGTCTTAGTTGCAAAGGCCCCACATTGGTGCAAAATCTGCCCCCCTGAGCTTGTGTCACCAGGATTTTCCACGTGGGTGGAAGAGGCAACTTTGGCAGAATCATTTGTTGCACCATTTTGCACGGACCCCATTTCCACATGGGCAACTTTCAAAGAAGACACCATCTGCCACTATCGCCATCTCCTCCAGACGCTCACGAGCCACATCAGCAGTTATATCACACGTGCTGGCAGAATTGGCCCACTTGGAGTCCAACATTCCAGCCACAGGATATAGCCCTGCATGGGGCCAGAAGTGGGCAGAGGCAGCCGCCCACCTCAACGCACTCGAAAGACAACACAACTATTGGGTTTGTGTCCAATACAGGGCCACACGCATCACTAAAGGTGACAAGTGCACCGCATACTTTTTCAAAAAATTTCGCACCACGCCAGAGTGTGGCCTGCACACAGGTGCGAAGATCGGATAATTCTATTGTGGACACACCAGCTGAAGTGGCAATAGAAATGCAAAGATATTACTCTGAGTTATACCAAGCTGAACCAATTCAGCCAGCCGAAATGGCAGAATTTCTCAACCAAGCTCATATCCACACCATTTTCTAATACCCAGAAACAATGAATTCAATTACTCTGAACGAATTATGGACAGCCATTCGTGGTGCGCCAAACTGAAAATGCCCAGGCCCAGATGGCATTCCATATGAGTTCTACAAAAAATATTTTAAATATATATCCCCATTGCTGCTACCTCACTCAACCAAAGCCTGTTGGAAACGCGCCTCCTACCAGGAGGACATGAGGCCTTTACTGTCACACTCTCAAGAAAGGGGATAGGCTTGACTTAGCCAACTGGCGCCCCATTTCTCTAACAAACACAGACACCAAAATTTTAACCAAAATCGTGGCTAACCGTTTAGGGACTGTAGCATCTGCCACCATCTCCCCAGAACAATTCGGTTTCATCCCCAGAAGGTCGATTTGGGATAACGTGCACTCAGTGGCTAATGTGTGTCAGTCAACAGCCTCTGGGGCACTTGTATTCTTGGACCAACAAAAGGCCTATGATAGAGTAAACTGGGAATACCTTAGGGCCTGCCTCCATCAATTCCGCCTACCCCCCCGCTTCATTAACTGGGTGATGCTGCTCACAGAATCTGCAACAATGGCAGTGCGTGGCCCAGGCTTCCTAACGGAAGTAGTCCGCCCCCAAAGGGGCCTGCGACAAGGGGACCCCCTCAGCCCACTCTTATACAACTTCAGCCTTGACCCACTACTGCGAGATGTGAATGCCCACCTCACTGGAGTCCATGTGCCAGGCCAAACCCCAGTCAAGATGTTGGCATTTGCAGATGATTGCGTAGTGGGGGTGTCTAATAACAAAGATGCACGTACGCTTGAAGCCCTCATCCAGGAATATTCCCGGGTAAGCAACGCGGCACTGAACGCCTCCAAAACCGAAATCATCCTCCTTGGTCAGTTTCAGAACTGCTGGGCCCCAGCAAGTAGTTTCTCAACCCGGCCCATCTGCTCACCCACATCCACGCCTTACTAACTCAACACACACCGCTCCACTGGTGCTCCCCTTTGTGCCACGTCCTACCATAGGACCGGTACACCATCTGGGCATGTGGATGGAGGCAGGTGGATACGCGTCAGCAGTAATGGAGGGCTGTATACTGGACAACGTGACGAAGCGAATAGCCTCTCTCAGAGCCCACCCTACTACCCTCACTGGCAGGGTTGTTCTTGCCAACTCTATGCTCCTATCCAAAGTCTGGTTCGGAGCCCACGCCATCCCCTTCTCCCCAAGCTTCTTCAAATCCCTGTATGCTTTGCTGCAAGGATGGCTTTGGTCAGGCCACCCTCCACCAGTACGGCTAGAGGTCATGTTTGGCCCTCATCATCATGGTGGCATGGGCCTGCTTGACTTCAAAGCCCATGCCGCCAAGATCCTGGGCACCTGGATCGCGGCCAACACTGCTCCTACACTCCCATCCCAACACTGGTCCCGCGCAGCCTGCTCCAACTTTTCCCAAGCCTTAGCCTCAATAATCCATCAAACCCCCACTCCCTGATGAAACACCCTGCATCACACACATCGGCCACAGGTCCTCACGGGACAAAAACCCACTAAAAACGAATCCTACTCTCCATGCGAAGCGCAGAGTGGAGAATTCGTATTAGTGGACATACAACCCGAAGAGGCCGCCCCTCTCCTCAGTTCACACAAGAGGTACAGGGGCTACCCATCCATGATGGCGTGATCCCCATTCGACCCCATGTCCTATCCAGGGTGGACTACCTGGACATGATGGATATCCCTTATTCCATTGAAACCCAAAAGACTATCTGGAAATACGCACACCATCCTCTGTTGCAGCCTCAAGTCCGCTCCCATGTGTGGCGCTGCCTGAGGCGGGTGTATCGTACAGCTGAGCGCTCTAACGCTTTACACTCATCCTGTGTCGTGTGTGGCCAGTATGGAACGCTGTTCCACCGCCTGGAGAAGTGCCCCACCTCTAAAGTGATATGGCGCGAAGTCCAACGTCTGCTAGGCCAGGATCAAACGCATCCCTTCAGTCTGTCAAGAGATATGTTTGCTTCATCAATGGCCTCTCCCCTCCCACCCTCCCTCCGTGCTCTGGTGGTTGCAATCGCCATGTGGACTACCCACACGATTGTCTTGGATGCCATCGCTGGCTCCATCCCCACCCTCCCTGAAGCTGTCCACAGATTCCAGTCTCATTTGGTGGACCACTTTCAAGCGTGAATGTTTGGATATCTCCCACCGCGTCGCTGACAGCTGGTCTCCTCCTTGTTCCCAGTCTGGTTCATCAAAACAGACCCCTTCCTCCACACGTGCTCAATAGTGGCTACGGTCTCCTCCTCCTCCCCCCCCTCCTCTCTCTCTCTCTCTCTCTCTCTCTCTCTCTCTCTCTCTCTCTCTCTCTCTCTCTCTCTCTCTCTCTCTCTCTCTCTCTCTCTCTCTCTCTCTCTCTCTCTCTCTCTCTCTCTCTCTCTCTCTCTCTCTCTCTCTCTCTCTCTCTCTCTCTCTCTCTCTCTCTCTCTCTCTCTCTCTCTCTCTCTCTCTCTCCTCTCTCTCTCTCTCTCTCTCTCTCTCTCTCTCTCTCTCTCTCTCTCTCTCTCTCCCCTCTTCACACGTTCCCTCTCCCCTCCCCATAAGTGGCGTTCCCGCTGGCAACAAGAGATAGCATCGCTTCTCTGGGGTGCCTCCCCTGGTACTAAGTTTTGTCTCGTCTGAGTCATATTCAGAAGTGTCCATCCCATGGTCAGCCTTCCCCGCAATAAATTAAATTACTTATAAAGTCCACATCCCACCACTCATTAATAAGCTTTATT
Source organism: Massospora cicadina (assembly GCA_022478985.1). Lineage (NCBI taxonomy): Eukaryota > Fungi > Entomophthoromycota > Entomophthoromycetes > Entomophthorales > Entomophthoraceae > Massospora > Massospora cicadina. Next base: position 87,251 of record JAKSZP010001583.1, read on the forward strand.
AATGGACACAACCTATTTGTGTGGTGTCAGTGTATATCAACTTCTTATCCTTCTGGTTTGGTCTTAGTTGTTCAAAATATGTGCAAACACCAAGAGTAGGTAACGTACTAAACAACATATATGCCCAATGTTAATACTAACTTAGACTAAACACTTTCCTTATCTTCATTTTATCATAATGACAATGCCCTGTGACCTTAACACTCTGTGGTGATTGCTCAAGCACTTACAATGAAAGCCAGGGATTTCCTTTACAAACCAGTTCCCTAAAATACAGCATCCATTTCTTTAAAGCATTAAGGCTATTAGTAAGATGCTGCACAAGTTAACAGTTATTATTCTATAATACAATACAACAATATAGAGCTTCTGGTTTGAAGAGTATATAAATTATTGATGGATTTTAAAATATATTCTGAAAAACTCTTAAAATTATCTTTTACTGTGTTTTAATCTACTGGGAAGTTTTTCTATTATGAAGAAAACAAAATTATCCTTCTATTGTTTCTGTATAATTTTATACTTGGAAACTATTTATTTAGTATATAGTTTGTAAGTGACCTTAATTAGAAGCTTTTATAGGTTCTTAATAGTTTTTGCTAGTATTTTTGGTTATAACCATTAATAAATGATGGTCATATTAATTATTAATAATTAAATCACTTTGTTAGATTAAAGTAAGATTTTGGCTCTATATTAGAGGATTTTATATTTTTGGATTTATAATAAGTTAAGAGTGTATAGCTTTTAATATCCACTTATGCTACCAACTAGACATTTTAAAAAGCTTTCGTAACATTGAAATTTTTTCTAGATACTTTATAAAGTTCACCCTAAATCATACAGTTTATATACTGAATAGATATGGCTGCCACAGCCTATATGTTAGTTAATTATAGAAACCTTTCACTCATGTATCATTAGGACCTAACTAAACATTGTCAAATCTTCTATTAGTTACATTTTTCTCATATCTAAGATAACCTAACTTTAGACTAATGTTGGTACTAAATTTATGTGTCTATAGGTGAACTTGGAGATTTTCTGTGCCTTTAAGGCCATTTTTAAGCACATTAATTACATGATATAAATTGTATAGCTTTTCAAGAAAAAGTAAAATATCAAACTTTCAACCTAAAGGCAAGATATCGAAATTCCTCACTCTTCAAGGTTTACTATTTCTATAAATAAATTTTATTTGGGGAAGCCCAACCATAAGATAAACACTTCCATTAAACACCAACTCCAAAACACCAAGAAAAACGATGGGCACCCCAGAGGAGACGAGGCTACCTCCTGTTGCCAGTGGGACTGCCAGTGTAAGAAGTAGGTGGAGTGAAAGGGAGGCCTGGGCCAAAACTGAACATAAATGAAGGTAAGGATCTAACGAGAAGAACTAGATGGGGAACCAGGATGACACCAACTGGCGTTGGTGGGATGGCAGGTGGCCAAACAGCCGAGCTTGTAAGTGATCCATGAGGTGGGAATGGAAGTGACGCACAGCTTTAAATAGGCTTGGGGAGTGCCAGAGAGTGCATCAAGGACAATGATGTGTATCATCCATAGCGCTATTGAAACAATTAAGATGTGGAGTGATAGGTGGATAGGGTAGGTCATGGAAAAGGTGAAGATGTTTTTGGACAGGCTGAAAGCCTATCACGATCCAGGCAAAAGAGGCTAATAATATCTCACAAAATTTCCTGTGATGGCGGTAAATCTTTAAAGTGATAGCTAAAAATCCATATTGACCACATACAATGCATGAAGTTTGAGAGGCATTAGACCGCTCATCCATACGGTACACTTTTCTCAGGCATCTCCACATATGGGCGTAAATTTGGGGTTGTAAAAGAGGATGGTGTGTGTACCGCCAAATGTCCTTCTGGGTCTCCAAAGAGTATGGGATGTCAAGCTTGTCAATGCAGTTCACACGGGCAATGAGGTGGAGATGTTGGGGTACCAGGTTGTTCAAACAACTTGCCCATGGACATCTTATTTGAAGTGGGTAGTAGGACGACCCCTCTGAGAGATGTGCCCACTGATGCTGATTCTCCACTCAGCGCTCCACATGGAGAGGAGAATTCTTTTAGTGGGGCGACGTCCCATGCAGGCCCATGGCAGAGGGATGAGAGGCCAGAAAATTTAGCAAAGAATGAGGGGTGGGCAGGATTGCTGGGGCCCAGAGCGCGGCAAAAATAGGAGCATGCTGCACATGAACAGTGTTAGGGTGAGAGCGTGGGGATGGTGACTGCAGCGATCCAGGTGCCAAGTATTTTGGTGGCATGAGCCTTGAAGTTGGACAGGCTCATACCACCACTATGGCATGGGCCAAATATGATATCCAGGCACTGGCGGTGGGTCGCCTGACCAAAGCCACCCTTGGAGGAGGGCGTATAAAGAGGTTTTAAAAGAGGAGGAAAAGGCGATAGGATGGGCCACAAACCAGACTTTGGACAGGAGCGTAGAGTTAGCAGACAAATCCGCCCTAAGAGGGAAGTCTGATGGAATTTGCGGGTGGAAATTCACTTTGTGACATTGTCAAGGATGTGGTGCTCCATTACTGACAAGGCGTACCCCTCCCGCATACAGCCACACTCCCAAATGGCATAATGGACCATCAGTGGGTCTTGGCACGAAAGGGATCACAAGCAGGGCATTATGGGGTGGTTGGGGAAAGCGATCCTATGAGCTAGCTTCTGAAGCAGTTAGGTAATGGAATTCTGGTGACCAGCGGGCTTGGTACCAGCTGAATAGAGTGATTTTGGTTTTGGAGGCGATAGGGTGGTGTTACTGACCCTGAAGTAATCCTGGATAGCAGCCTCAAGCACACGTGCATATTGGTTGTTAAACACCCCAACCACACATTTGTCAGCAAATGACAGCATCTTAACTAGTGCTTGGCCTTGCAAGTGGACACCAGTAAGATGGGCAAAAATTGCGTAAATGTGGGTCAAGGCTGAAGTTTTACAAGAGTGGGCTTAAGGGTCCCCTTTGCAGGGCCCCTGTGAGGGTGAATCACATCATATAGGAATCCAGGGCCACGCACTGCCATTGTGGCGGATTCTGTAAGCAACATCACCCAATTAATGAACCAATGGGAGGTGGAACTTGTGGAGGCAGGCTTTATGGTAATCCCAGTTGACCCTACCATAAGCCTTCTGCTGGCCTAATGAAACAAGTGCCCCAGTAGCCGTGGATTGGCAGACGTTGGCTACAGTGTTTGTATGTTGTCCCATATAGACTGCTTGGGAATGGAACCAAATTGCTGAGGAGATTATATCAGAGGCAACTTTCCCTAGGCAAATGGCCATAATTTTAGTAAATGATTTAGTATCTATATTAGTAATTTGCATGGGATGCCAGTTGACCAAGTCCAGCTTATCCCCTTTTTTATACAGTGTTATGGTGTACGCCTCCTGGCCCACAAAAAGAGTCGCCTTTCCAACAAACACTTGTTCATAGAGGCAAGCAACTAAGAGGAAAAATATTTAAAGTATCTTTTATAGATCTCAAATGGAATATCATCTGGAACTGGGCATTTCCTGTGCGGTGCACTGCAAAAGGTATATCATAGTTTATCCTAAGGATAAATCCATCAACTCCAGGTAATGGGAAATGGTGTGGATATGTGTGCTCTCAAGAAACTCTTCAACTTTGGCCAGTTTAACTGATTTAGATCAGTACAATTTTGGAATAACAGTTTTGAACATTGATTGCCACTTTGGCTGGAGTTTCTGTGATGGAATGGTCCAGCTGCCTCACCTATGTGCATGACAAGCTGTGTCGCAGCATGAATAATTTTTGGAAAAAATAGGTAGAGCACGTGTTGCCCACCATTATATTTTTTCGCTTTTAACTAAACACAAATGCAATGATAGTGTTGCTTACTAGTGCATTGAGATGAGCAGATACTTCTGCCAACTTGTGACACCATGCCAGTCTGTAGCCTGAAGTGGGGACATTACATACATGTGGTCCAGATCTGCAAGCATGTACATAATGACAGCTGAGGCGGCCCGTGTTTGATGTGATGAGAGGTGGCATGCTTGACAAATGGTGTTAACTTTGAAGGTTAACTAGGTAGAAAGTGGGTCCTCACAGAATGGTGTGGCAAACTCTGGTGCTGAAGTTTTGGTGTCCACCCATGAAAAAACCTGGGTGACGTGATATTGGAAGGACGAAGTTTGCACGACTTTGGTGCCTGTGCTGTTGGGCCTGACTCAGTGAAGGAAATTGACACCAACCTGTGGTTGGATAAATTGATTTTAGTCATTGTAAAGTATGCAACCTGGGACCAAAAGTTCAACAGGGCAAGAATGTGGTCAATATGTGACACAGACCTCAGCTGACTGTTGTGCACATGGGGACAGGACATGTTGGGGAGCAGAGGTGCATGTTTGGGGAGGGCATCAAAAATCCACAAAGTGGCTTCTAGAACGCGTTGTTCAACGTGCCCCTGCGGGGGGAAGGGGGTTAGGCGTTTAAGGCCAGTGGTTGATAAGCTGGGTTGGCCCAGAAGTTCAGGCCGCCCATCACAAGTGGGTTAGGAGGATGTGGGAGGGAAGGTACGGCTGAGATGAATTCCTAGTGAGCCCGCGCACAGGTTGGGACATAAATAACAATATTATGCACTTCATTGTCCCATGAAAAGGAAAAAAAACAAGCATATGCCATTTACTTTACAAATTTTTGGAAATAAATCTAAAACTATGGGTCATACATATAAGCACCCCACACTTCAGTGACCAAAAGGAAAGGGAGGATAGGAGCATAGTTGCCCATGATTCCTTGGCACCATGTGGACAGTGGGTTTCCTAAATGCCAGTATGTCCACAAATAAATTATTTTAAAAACTCAGTTTCCTAGCCCAGGACGGCGTGGCTTTGAGTCCAGTGATGTTCAAAGTCCCTATTGTGAAGGATCCCCCATTGCACCTAAGGTGCAATGGGAAGGGCCCCAAATTCTTCCTTCAGCTCTTTTTTAGCAATTGCTAGGGCAGCACATGTGCGGCAGCAATATATTCAGCAGAGTCATAGTTGTATTTGGGACGATATCAACGTTTTTGGTATGGTTCTTGTTTTTTATAGAATTTTACTTCTGTCAAATTTCTTAAGTTGGTGCTCCTGCAGTGCAACTTGGATGTCAACAAAACCTTAGGAGGGAAGTGGGTGGTAGAATCAGTTTTGATTGTTTCTTGCTAAATTTGCTCGGGAAATCTGACTCACCCATTTGGTCCATAGGTTGGTTGGCTCAATATGGTTGGTGAGCTGATTCTCAAGCCACCTCAGCTGCAAAATTACTCAATGTCATCCTAGTTCTGAACAGGTGGGATCACGGACACAGCCATAGCCATTGCCTTGGCCGCTGCTTTGTGGGCCTGTTTGCCCTTCTTGCACTCCTTCAGGGACACAGTTTTAAACTGAATGTAACACCACTGCATGCCCCATGGGAAGGTGGCATTGGTGTCGATGGCAGGTACATAATGGGAGTCTGCACTGCCCATTGCATTGGGGAGAACTTCGTTTTGAGTGATGCCCTCTCTGGAAGAGCATTTGTGAGATTTGTGTCTAAAAATGCAACAAAAGGTTCAGATAGGGGGCGCGCTAACAACCTTGATGCAGAACAGGTGGGATTTTTGCCAATCAATATTTACAACTGCAGTGTGGGGGATTTGGGTAAAGTCTTCCACAATGACTGCAGTTGGGGTAATCACTGCAAACACTTTTCCTGTGCACAGGTCTAGCATAAGCATAAAGCGTTGCAATTGGAAAGTAATAAAGTTCCCCCATAGCTTTAATCCTAACTATGAGGTGGTGCTCCAGCACTGTGCACTTTATCATTGTGGGGAGGAAGTCAAACATATTAAATATCTGGTTAGACTTAGTCCATTAAGTGACCTTTGTATTGATGACCCACTGACTATACAGGAGGTCTACCACCACACACACCTGTGCAGCTTCGTCCACTGCTTGTTTATACTAATACCCAAGATCCAACCAATCACAGGTCATAGAGTGTGGTGCAACATATACTGCATCTGTGAAGTGTTTGTACACATCTCCACAGAAATGTTCCCAAAGCGCCATTAAGTTACTATCCAGGAAACTCAAACCCCAAACTCCACTGATGACATGGGCTGGGAATGCGTATTTTTGATGAACTGGTTGCATTCAGCTTTCCAAGCTAAAATCTCCATGGAAATACTTACTGCCATTTTCTTATTTTTATCAAAGCCACCGGTGTCACTGGGGCATTTACAAACTTTGGATGGTAAAAAGACCAATCCTTTGCCCTTTACTTTTCTAGCCCAATTACTATTTGACATTGGTGCACACTAATCTCCTCAAAGAGATTATCATACTTAACTAGTCTTGAATCAAATCAGTTGCAATTAGTGATTGCAACGAGAGAAAAAAATTACTATTTTTATAGTAAAACAATTGCCTGGTCCTAGAATCCTCCTTGACGTTTACAACGGCTCTGTTTTAGATTTTCTAAAAATGTTCTTTCAACTTTTCATCCTATAAAATTGCTATTACATATAGGTAACGTTAATATGAGAAGATATAAATGGATACTTATATCCATTTAAATTATTAGCGCTTTATTTTTGCATTTACCTATAGTTTCACATATTATATTTTATATACTTTTATAATAACTTTCATTTTAGTATAAAGAGGTTGGTAGCCTGGTGGGGTAATTCCTGCTTCCACCCTAGTGCAGGTTTTGTTCAATACAAGTTTGAAACCTGTACTGGCTAGAAAAATTCTTGATGTGGTATATTTATCTTAAGTTCAAACTACTTCAAATACTTTTTCTTTTCTTTCATGTTTTATAAAGCTAGTATAATTATATTATCTAACTTAAATCAATAGAATATTCTATAGTGTATATTTCAAAGATTTTATAATCAAAATTGCTTATAATTTTTAAACTTCACACCTTGTTTCTGGCAAGTAAATCACCCAACACAATGAGCTATAAATTTATATATAACTAATCAAATCAAATGTGTTTGGAGATAACGAGGGTTTAATTGACTTTATACCTCATCTTCCCCTATTGATCTAAACTTATTAGATCACTTAATTAGATATGCAGGTTACTATTTATCTATTATGTGATTTCTTATGATACTGATTTTATATATTAGCCATTCCCACTAAGGTGGAGGGTTTATTATTTCAAAAAAATCTGTTTAATTTGACTTCATTTGATGTTACAGGCTAAAACCAGAGTTAGCTAATCAAGGTGAGCTAATGGTTAGTTGATTTGGGTTGAAAATTTAATTTGCTTAGTTATAGTCTGATTTAAAGGCTTATATGAATCTTAACATCCATTAAAGGTTCCAGTAGTTCATTTGATAAGGGTCTGATGTTTGGACTTTGCTTTGACCATTAAGCTTTTGCTATTCCAACTTACTCATAGGTTTACCAGCACTTTGAACTCTGATGCACTAAGCTTATATATGGGTGAGATGGGACAATTAGATAACTAATTGTTATCCTTATTTCCAATTTTTAGGTAAGCAAGAGCTAAAAGCAAAAAAGTTAAATTTGGTTAATATCAGATGACGCAGGTTCAATTTTTTCATCAACCCCTTCAGAATATTGGGCTTAATATTGGTTCATGTCATCATTGAAAAAGGAGTTTTTTATACTAGCTTCAGATCTTTTTAACCTATCATTTCCAAGGAATTATAAATCCTTCCGCTGGGTAACCGCTATGAGCATGCAAAGTTTTTTTGAAATTGTTAAACAGATTATGAGATTATCATAGACAAATGTAAACCATCTTAGAGCTATTATATATATTATACTAGGTATTAATTCATGTTCAAGGTATTAACACATTGTTTACTGGCAATTTTACACAGAAACTATGTCATGTCATGGGCTATTATTTTGTAACTGAATATGAAAGTAAAAAAACATTCTAAATAAACTCCAATAAGGTTTATTTTATAATGAGTGAAAAGAAATTAAACTTTGGACATATTTTTATATAATTTTAAAATTTTTGTTTGGTATCACAATGTTGCCCAGTGACAAGTTAACTCATCACCAGTCAACAATGTGTTAAGATTAGAACTTAAAAACTATCAATAGATCTTAAGACTATTTATATAAGTTGATCAAAAAGATAAAAGTGATTTTTTTAGCACTAGTGGTGCCTAACCCAAAAGGGGGAGCCGCCACGCATCCTTATCTGAAAATGGGCCAAACAAAGGGATTATCATAAATAAAAAAACTTTAATATAGCCCCTAGGTTATCAGCCTATGAAGCCATATCAGCAGGCGAGGAAGCTTTGGGGAAACTTTTGTCTGGTGCCCGCTTTAGCTGGCGGACCATGGGGGGCAACATAGGGGTAGGGAAATTAGCGATCTAGGACATGAGGAGGTATAGCTGCAGGTTTTCTTAATTTATGAGGCCAGTGGTATCCATCACCTCAATGTATTGAGCAAGTTGATGCTCAGCAAAAGTGATGAAAGGTGGCACATAAGTGAAAGACTTGATGCGCTGATGGGTTTGTGGATAGTTGGGGTCAAAAAGAGATGTTTTTGCTGCATCAATACAAGTGCAGCTCGCACCAAAAGCGAGCTCCTCAATCTCATATTTTGCATCTTCCTCAAAAACATTGGGGAAATTGGGGATAGGAATACCCTCAACCAGGGGTTCCATTACCCCATGGAGTTGCTGGCATAGTAGGGTGTTGGCAGGAGCAGAAGCAGCTTCAACTGCCATATTATTTATATTTTCATAAACTAGAAACTGTTTTTAGGGAGAAAATGGTGGGGGTGAAAATTTAGAGGATCAATGAAGAATTCCTCTAAAGCAAAATCAGGCTTAACACTAGAAGTACAATCTGAATCATCAATCCATTTAAGCGCTTTGAATGGATAAAAATTGGCTAGTGCTGGCTCAGCCACCATAGTTGGCAGCACCTGATTGGCCATGAGATATTGACCATGGCAGCTCAGCTGGAACTGTTTCAGCCATCAGCTCAGGGCGCCATAAATTGACTTAATCTTTAAATCTATTAAAATTTTGATTGGCTGCGTCTTTGAAAGCCACAACAGAATTTGCTGAGGTTGGGGGTTGGAGGATCACACCACGTTTGAAATTGGGGCGAGGCAGCCACCAGGGCAACACTGGAGGGGGGAGTGGTGGAAGCGGTGAAAACAGAAGCCATAGGCACTTGCACTTTGAGTGATTGAGCTCGAAATACAAGGGTCAGATGGTGCGGCAATTTTTGATGTGTGCCCAAAAAGGATGATCAGGGGCAGACCTGATCATGGTGCAGGGGGGAATCGTGAGGTGGGTGCTACAATGAAATGGGAGGATCATCACAAAGGTGTGAGGGCCTGCCAGACGATCCACCCCATGGGGCACCACAAACTGCAACATGGGGTCTGCACCATAAATGGGCAAACCCTCTGTGAGCTCATGGTGGAGGCATTTGAGGGAAAGAAAGGAGGGCAACCCAGTGAACTGGACCACCAAAGTGGCCTCATCCAGGAGCCAGGTGCAAATGGTGGGCAAAGGAATTTTTTATAAATTAATTGCAGCTTGTCTGTTGCCACTGATCAGCTTCAGAGCAGAAGCTGAATTCAAAGTATCCCTTAAAGGGGCAGAAGTCAATATAACTGGCTAGTTTGAAAACTGCCGTGGCCATATTGATGATGGCTGCACTTGTGTAAAAATAGAGATTCCCATATTTGACCCATAGGCAAAAATGCAAGTTGCTCCGTGGGAGCACCAAAGGGCTCTGGAGAACCACCTGAGAGTTTGCAAGGTGGTGGGCCAAGTCCCAAGTTGGGACATAATGACTGGTAGCATTGGGTGGGTGAGCAGAGCCATCCCAGGCGCACTTCAGCGGTGGCTGAAAGATGCCAGATGGCAGCGCACCACCACCCCAGGCCAGTGCAGCAGGCGTCAATTGCATTGACATTGGTAATCTTTGGCTCAATTGAGCGGTCATGTTTTGTATTTTTAAAAATCTGAATTTGGCTTAAATTTAGGTATCAAAGCAAAAGAAAGGTGTGGTAAAAAGATAGAGGTAATTAAAAGTAAAAATAATCAGTTATTAAAAAATAAGATTAACACAATCTTTTGATTCAGCCAATCTGAAAGTAAATTTTTCAGAATTTTTTTTTGGTATTAGATAAATTATCTATTAAAATTTTAATCAAATTAAAGAGGAGATTTACTTACGTTCTACATATTTATAAAATTTAGTTATTTTGTTATAATAGAAATTTGCTACGATTGTTTCCTTGTTGCATAGTATATCTGTGCTATGGAAGGTTTAAATTGAATCATTAGTTTAAGGTTATAATATACCCATAATAAAAAGGGACCTATTGAATCAACCTTAAACCATCAACCGCTTGAAAGACGATTTAACTATTTGATCAATCAATCTCTTACTACTTACTAAAGTGATAACTTATTAATTAGCCAAATGACCTTCAACTGCTTGAGAACACCAATGAGACTATTGAATCAAACAACTATCAATCTGCCCACCTGTAACAATATAGCAATTGCCATTAGAGATATAAACAAATTACACTTTTGAGTATAAAACATCCTTTTATTTAACTATTAAATTTAAATAATTATTCTGAAATAATTGTATTGTCATTTGACCTTAAACTGTGCAAAATCTCATCAATAGGGAAATTAGAAAAATTTAATTGAAGGATGAAAATTTTTAACACAAACAAGATGGTGAGTTGTAAAAAAGCAAGTAAAATGGAAAAAGTTTTTGTTGAAATTTTGGCAGATGGAATGCAATCCAGTGGATGGTTGCAAATGAGTTAAAGCCCACTGATGCAATGGAAGGTTAATATTACAATCATTATTCCTTGAATAAATATAATAAGTTATAAAATAAAAGCAAAGAACTTCACAAACCACAATTTTTAAAATATGGCAATGTTACACCACTTTTACTACCAGGATTTTCCACCAGATATAGGTTGCACTTCAGAGTCACACTATGGTCATCCATCCAAAGACTCTCTTCCATACTCTTCATCACCACTTTTGTCCTTGTCGCTGCAGACACTGGCCATAATCCCAAACAAGCTGAAATTATCAATAACTGATTCTCTTAGTACAATTTCTGGTGGAATTGTAGGTATGTGTCCACATTTCAGATTGCAAATCCTTCAAACTTGATTTTATCTTGATTTTCCTTGTCTTCAATCATCTGTAATTAAAATACGACAATTACTTGTAAAGAATTATTCCCAATACTCTCAGATTTATTAGTTTCCTACAAAAACTCTCAACTAACAATGTTGAAACCAGATAATTAGTCAGTCTGCTGGCCTCAACGAATCAAACCCTAATCTCAGCATTAGGGATGAAACTAACTAATTTTTTGACATTTCCCCCTTAACCAGATGGTATTCAACCAGTGCAGCACTACATCTTTTTCTCCAACAACCATTCCGTGGAGACTTTTTCCACTTCTAGGGGCAGAAGATTCCCCATTTTGAAACTAATTCATTCTTAACAGTTCACTATTGGCTGCTTTATTAGCTATATATGTCTTTTCAGATTTTTCCTTATTGGTTATATGCCTGAAGAAGCTTAGCGTGCACTCAGTTGATAACCTGACAACTCGCTGGGTCATTAATTATGTAGGCATCAGCACTCATTTTTTTTATTTTTTAAAGAGTCCAATTTTATATGCTAACTAGCTTATTCTGCCATCCAAATTCGTATGATTGTGAAAAAGGACAGCTCACCTATCATGATCTCTGGAAGTCTTCTATGCCAGTGTTAATAAAATTGTTATTAATTTTTTGGCCAGACTTGTTGAGTATGCTTCAGTCTGAAGTTTTATAAGCATGGACATCATAGTTATCAGATAAGTTTGTAAATTATTCTTCTGGTGTCCTCTAAACAAGAGTAGAAGAGCATAAGCAGGGCTGGGTGCCACCTATAGAGCAGCGGGAAGGGCCTCTTTTCTGTCACAAGAGATAGCTATGTTATATGCAAAAACTGTGGTGGAGAAAAGGGTACTATAGTCAGATGATCAGTCCCTCATAAGCTTCCTAAAGATATTCACTATAGTTCCAATAAGCTACTCAACAGTTCCATTGGATTTAGAGTGGTGTGTAGTCATTAGTGCTCTGTGGATTGCCATTTTTTATTCAACTTAGGGAGGACATACAAAGTGAAGTTTGTTCAATGGCTGTGAGTATGTACTGCATCCATCCATGCCGTTGAATGATGCACTCCATTATGACATTGGCATCAATCACACCCCCATAAATCTCTGATCACTCATGCCTCTACCCAATTTTTCAAATGATCTATTACTACCAGATATACTTGGAGAGATTCGCGCCCATCAGCTTTGGCCCCACAACATTGATAGATAATGTATGCCAGGAAAACTGGGGTTTCACCTTACATTAAGAGGTTTTCTTGTGGAAGGGCTTCTCCACTTGACAATGATGACAGAAAGAAGTGGGTGATGAACATTGAAAGTTCATGCTCTCCTAGTAATATCATGGCCACAGGATCTATAACGTTTTATGTAGTCCTTTGTGCCCTATAACCTTGTGCGCATTCAGGATAATGCCTGGTCAGGAAGAGGGCTTCATAAAGCTCAATGCAGCAGCATCAATCTTCTTTTATCTCCCCATTCCTCTAAAAGGTATTATCTCTCATCCCATCTATTGCCCAAATGATTAAGGTGATTTGTCAGCATACTTGCTGCATATCATTTTTTGTACATCAGGTCAGCAAGGTCCACCATAATGAAAACTGTTAGTATTCACAATATACTTTTGGTGTCCTGATGATTTGCAACCAGCTGGTGAATTAGTTCAAAGTCATATGCTTGAAGCTTGAGATTCCACCGCATGAGGCATCCCTCTGGCTCCCAGAGATTATGTAACCAACGCAAAGAAGCATGGCCATTATGACCTTAAAATTACTCTGTGGAGATACATCCAAATCTGTTTGTAAGCATAAATTACAGATAGGCACTCCCACTCAGTCACAATGTAATACTCTCATAACAATTTAAACTTCAGCTGCAATAAGCACTGGGGTGCTCCAAACCATTTTTCGTTCTGCTGAGATAATACCACTCCTATGGCAGAAAGGGAAACTTCAGTCTTGATAATGAATTTCTTCTCAAAGTTCAGATAATGCAACACTGAGTCGTTGATAAACGCCATCCTAAAAAGTGTCAAAGGCACTCTGGCATCATTCCATCCACTTGAATGTGGTTCTTTTATTAGCAAAAAATTGGAGCCCCAATACAGCTGAAGTTGAAATAAAGTGCCAGTAGTAACTGACCATTCCCAAAAATACTTATTATATTTCATTTGGTACTTGATTAGGTCTTTCCAATAGCTTCTACTTTTGCTTTTGTAGTCTAAGCCTCTGGAAAAAACCAAAAACCCTAAATAGTCTAGTTGTTCTTTAAAGAAATGAATCTTGTGGGGTTAGATATCTATGTTGCCTCTGTGAGTCAGTAGAACGCCTCCTTTAGATAATTTAAATGCTCTGAAAGCATCAGCAAAAACATTGATGTCATTAAGGTAAATGAGGACACATGATATCTAAAGATCCTCAAGAATAGTGTCCTTGGCCCTCTGGAACATAGCTGGGGCGTTAAATCGCCCCTGCAGCATACAAGTTGGCTGTAATAATCCCTTAAAATTAATTATAGCCACAACCCTTGTTCCATCTCAAGCAACTCAATTTGCTATTAACCTAATGTCAGATCCATAGCCAAAAATAGTGAGCACCACCTAAGCAATCTTAAGCCTTATTAATTTGGGGCAGCAGGTATTTTCCTTTTTGGTGATTTTGTTAAGTTTTAGTAGACAATTACTACATAGTTGGTTCCATTCTTCTTTTTAACAATCAACACAGGTGAAGCCTGGAGACCCTTGAATGGCTCTATAATTCCCTGCTTCAGCAGCTTCCCTACTTCATCATAAACTGACTCCTCTGCAGTTTGTGAATGGAAAATCATCCATGACCAGATGAAGAGTAGTCCCCAGTATCCAACTGGTGGATAATGCTGCAAGCGTATCCAATTCATGGTCATTGGAGGCAAAGATCTTCTGATATTTTTTGAATAGCTCCATCACTTGATCTTTTTACTCCTCTAATAACCCCAATAAAGTTTCTCTGGGAACCACTACCATTACTCCAGCAAGGGTTTTAGTGGGAAGGCCAAGCTCTTCCAGTGAGCCAAATACATGGATGCAGAGAAAAATTATAACAGGGGTCAAGTGTAGATACACCATCTGATGTCTCTTGACCATCAGAGGCTCTTTTTGCAGAATTTCCAAATTCACATTGATTTCCTCATGCCTAGATAGTAGGATGCCTAGAGCCATATAGGGTTTGAGGCATGATCATTGATAAGGGCCAAAGACCTCTTTGTATAAACCCGCTGGTATCTCTATTTTGAGCTCAGTATTCCTACTATAGCTTAATAGCTTAGTGTTATCATTGGAGCGCTCACTGATCGTAGAGGTATCTCTCTGTATCTGTGTATTTGTTTATGAAGGAAATGGTCCACTGTTTTAGTTACCAATAGTGGATGGGAACTACATTGTCACAGTATGCAAGGTTAATTTGACCAGTGCATATGGAATCCTTTTGCACCACACTTGAAGTGAAGTAAACTAGCATCTACTGCCCAAAAATATTTAATGATTCCTTTGCTATGTCAACCACTGCTACAAAACGGCGCATGAGCACAGTCCTAATCAACATGACATAGTTGTGATTTGGCAAAAAGATTGCTGGCACAGAGACAGCAAATGACCCAAATGAAGAGGAAGTGCAGTTTATGCCCCCTCTAAGACAGTGCATTATGCACCAGCCATTCCATATCCCACCTGGTTGTAAGTCTGTGGCAGGACCCTCTCCATCTGGATCAGGACTGTTTCCAATTTTGCACTAAAAAGGGGTAAAAGCCAACACCTATGCCTCTCATTTCCCAGGGCAATATAGCCCATGTGGTAGATGAGAGGTGTGTCATGGCGTACCACCTAAGGGTTGCAGCCTTCCCTCCAGCTCTCTCTTCTGCAAAGCTGTTGGAAAATATTCAGAGGGTTTTCTGGGAGGTGGTGGAATTGCAAAAAATGCCCCAAACCTGCCAAGATCTCACCATTATCTCCAGCCACACTCACTCCCAACAGGTATTATTGGGGTCTACCCTTCCCCTTTAACTGGGTTCAGCCTTATGTGGCTTGGCCCTGGGCGCAACCTGCCAGCCACCCAAAACGTTGCCACCCTAGCAAATACATTCATGCAACAAAAAACTTAAACTTGAGCAACAAGCCCAAAACATTTTCTAAGCAGTCCAGACTCAATTCAGTTTCAAAATAGGTCTTTCAGCACAATTTACCAGATTGTTGTAAGTTTATTCCCAATGGTGGTTGTGAAAGTGATGCGATTTTCCTCAGTGAGCTTACAAGCAGCGGTCCCTACAGGTACCATTGTCACTCTATTTTCTTATTTTCCCCATCTTATATTAAATTAAAATCTACCAAAATCTTAACCAACCCCAAGTTTAGTCTGTGGCGATTATTTTTAACAAAAAGTGAGATAATCACGCTTTTAAGCTCCCCCTAACTGGCCTTCATAGCTGTTAGGATAATCTTTAACATGTCATTTTGGATGGCTGTGCCTACAGCATTCTGGCTTAGGTTCGGGTAGTAACTCACCCAGAGTTCAAGGCTGATCTTTTTATTATTATCAGCACGCTCCATGACACCGGTGCTCTACATCAAGTTTCAATGGCATCTTGGCTGACAAATTTGATGACATTATGTTGACAGGTGCAACAATGTCTATAATTGCACAAACTTTGTTTTTTACAAAGATATCATAATAAGTACACTCAGAATAAGATAAACTCTATTGTTTATTACTTGTACATCCAAAGAGTCCTTTTTGCCAAGGAAGTGCATGATGCTGGCCCCAATCTGGGGGTATTTCATAGTATTCATTTTCACAGAGAAGGTGATATTTAATCCCTTCAATAATGCCACATCTGAAGAGGGTCAGGGTTCATCTTCCAAAGTTTACCTTAATATCTGGCAGACAGGGATTTTGGATTTCTAGCAGACCTCCTCATATGCATCTTCCTTAACTTGTGAGCAAGTCAGCGCATGTACATCATCAGTGTTCTGTTGATATAGTAATACATTAGTGGGGTCACAGGGTCTGATGTATAGTGGCTTATTAGGTTTAGGCAGGTCAATTGAAGTCAGGACAGCGGAAGTAGAGGATCCCTTCTCTACTATGCCTGGTCTTTTCCCTAATTGTTTTTATTTGGCTATACAGCAGAGATGTGCCATTTGGCAGGGCACCTGACTGCTTAGTATCCTTGTTGGCCACATTCATAACATGTCATCCCAAAGGTATTACATCTCTGAGTGTCATTAAAAGGTCCAGCCTGATGGTTGGGTAAAGGATTATAGGTTGGTAAGGGTGGGGTGGAGAGCTATAGGGTGACCATGGGTGGCCCAAAGTATTATAGGTCAACTGTAGGTTATCTGGCAGATTATAAGTCAGCCATGGAGGGCCATTCAAAGAAGGTCTGGCAGCAGCCGTTGATGGCTTCCATTCTGGGTTAGGTGTACTGAACATAATATCCAGTCATAACATTTAGTTAACAATTTTAAGTAAAGGGATAACCCCTTATAAACTGAAGCCATTATGTTGAAGAGCTCATGGTGAGGTTTCACTGCTGAAATCATTGAAATTCTGCCATCAGCCTCAGATTATGCCTCACCCCTACCAGAATGTGTGCCTCCAAAGTGAATTGATCAGCAAACTCCCTCAGTGTTTTGTTTTGCTAAAATAAAAAAGTTAGCTTTCTTATGGATCTCTTTTTCCAAACCTCCAAACAGGCATAACACTGTATCCTTAACATCTTGGTAAGTAATTGAGCTGTCTATAGGTAGCAAGTGACCTGATCATTACTCTCAATATCTAAAATGGATATCTGTAATCTTGCCTTAAAGCAGTTTGAAGCTTCTTCAATGGTGAATTCAAAGTGCTTGAAAAATCTGTGCATATTGCCATCTCAGATGAATAAAGACATCTTATCAATCCACACTCTCATCTTTCTCTGAGCTGCGTGCTCTGAGAGTGAACTGAGTTGTCTCTTATTTGATGAATGTGGCACCCACTTTGGGAGCATATATGGGTCATGGGCAGAGCCCAATTCTGCCACAGCCTTTTAGGGGGTAGTGTGCTCCTTAGTCAGGATTACAGTGACTATAAGAGGGAGCTCTCTAGCAGAACCATAGTATCTGTCTCTAGAGCCAACGCTGTCCCTGACCTGGCCCCTTCACCAACATGGTCAGCAAAAGTTCTTCAATGATCTTTTTTATTTTGCTGAACTGCACTGGCAAATGCCTTTTTTAGCATCACACTAATTTTGCAATTTTGCATTGCAGATCCTGGTGAAATTCTTTTTTGGTGGCCTGTTTTCACTCAAGGCTCAGAAGACATCTGACTACATCATCCAGGGTTTCCTGCAGTTAGGAACTTTGGTATTCAAATTCATAAACCTGATAGGATGCATCATCAAGTTAGCTTACTAGGGGAGGCTTATTCCCAAAGTAACCCCTCATTGAATTGATGCAGATTCTTTGAGCTGACCCTAAACTTGCCGTATTCCACCAATTTGACTAGTGAGAGGGTCACTGGCTAGCCTTGGTTGGCTTTACTAAGGCCCTTTACTTGAGCTATTTAATTTAATAGTTGTTCATATTCAATGGACCCAACAAATGAGATACCTGGGGTTTAAGTGGCTCAGTGATTACTCCATTCTCCATGGAGCTGGCTAAGGTCAGTGGCTACTGAATTAGAGTGGCCAGTGACCTGCCACTTTAAGATAGTAATGCAGTCCCCGATGCACACTACCACACTGTCAATTCCTGATACCCAGTTGGTCACTTCCTGCATAAACCACTTGGTATTTCCCCCCAATATGGTAACATCCTTGATCTGTCCCAAGGTAAAGCCTCGACGTTTCATCAGTTTCTTTACAACCTGCAGAAGCTCTTGGTTCAACTGAGGTACCAACTGATCTATACAACCATATGTATCAGTGACATGGATATAAACTTGGACAGTTGCCCTCTTAACCTCCATGAACATTTAGTCAAGATGATCCAGCAAAATATAGTTATCATTCTGTTGAGCCTATGTAAACTGTATCACATTGCTAACCCTATATTGTAGCATTCCAGAACTCTCAGTAGCTAGTAGATTGATGGCTGAAGGTAGGTGGCTAAGTACTCTAACTTGCTTTGCAAGTTGAGGTATTGTTTGAGGCTAGTGATAGTCATATTTAAGTAGGACACATATAGCTTATACTGCTGATCTTGATCACATTGATTAAAAAATAAGCTCATAAAATTTTTGATAGTATCTCTGTATAGAGGTAGTATCCCCAAAGAAGCTACTGTGTAATATGATAGAGCTGCTCAGAGGTAATATTTGCTGACCTTTTTTGTTAAGCAGACTCTAGTGCCAGACAGGTGGCCAACTTTAATTGCACTGGAGTATTTCCAGATTTGGATAGTGCACTTGCCATAAGATATTAGGTTCCTCATCGGAGGTTTTTATAGGCTCACCACTATACTTCTCTCTAAACTCCACGAGGTCTTGACAGAGGTAGTTGGGTCTCAAAGTGGCATCAGATATACTTGACGCTTAATTTAAATCAGCAGGCCTTCTATAGTGAGCACCACTGTTGGAATTCTGGTGGATAGAATGCAATCTGGTGGATAATTGCATAGGAGTTAATGCTCACTAATGCAGTGGAAGGGTAATATGAGAATCATCATTCCTTGACTAAATATAATAAAATATAAAATAGAAGCAAAGAGCTTCACAAACCACAATTTTAAAATATAGCAGAGTCACACTACCTTTACTAGGATTTTCCACCAGATATTGGTTGCACTGCAGAGTCACACTATGGTCATCTATCCAAAGGACTATCTTCCTTACTCTTCATCACCACTTTTGTCCTTGTCGCTGCAGACACTGGCCATAATCCCAAACAAGCTGAAATTCTCAATAACTGATTCTCTTAGTAAATTTCTGGTGGAATTGTAGATATGTATCCACAATCCCATGTAAATCCTTGACACTTGATCTTTCCCTGATTATCCTTGGCTTCAGTAACCTGTAATTGAAATACAACAATTACTTGTCAAAAATTGTTCCCAATACTTTCAGATTCTTTGGTTTTCTCCAAAAACGCTCAACTAACAACATTGAAACCAGATAATTAGTCAGCCTGCTGGCCCCAACTAATCAAACCCTTATTACAGTATTATGGGAGGAAATTATCTGGTTGATTTTCTGACAGTACTCTTAACTAGTTTCTGCACTTCAATATACATGACTATCCTACGAGAGAAAAGTTAAAGCCAGGATTCTGTACAATTTAAAGCACAAAAATTAAATAAAATTCTTAAATAATAAGCTTTTATGCCACTTATCTGTAGATTCAAATATCAGATTTAGATAATGTTTTAAGTATATCTTTATCACAAAAAAATTTAATTGCAAATAAAAACTTTAAAATCATTATCGAATCTATGGATTAGGCAAATGTATACTGCCATGGTTCTAGTACCTAACGTAGCAAATGCAGGTTCACAACCATTAATCGCTTATCACTCAAGAATTTCAGGACAAACATATTTACTTTGTGAAGCAGTACCAAAGGAGCCTTCTCAAAAAGCCTTGAGCTTATTTTGTTGAATTTGAAGGGACTCTTATTTGACCTAAAGCATTGACGATAAAAGTTTCATAAATCCATCTCCAAAAAATTGCTCCGAATGAAGGCCCATATGCTATATCATTGGGAAAGGTCAATACATTTTCAAAGCCTTCAGATAAACTTGGAGCGGTGTGATTTATAAGAAAGAACTTAAGAACTCTAAGACCATTAGAACCAGCAACCCCATGTGGATGGTTCAGCCGCAACAGAATTCTATTTTTAAGTGTCTAAAAGTAGATATAATTAATCGATCAAGTCCACTTTAAACACCCAAGTTGTTTTAAAAAATATCTATATCACAACAATTTTATACTCTTCTGACTTCAAATAAGATAGAAGAGTTACCTGAGTTGGAAGTTTAAATTGCAAACATAAGACTCTTATATTGAAATCCTGAGATATCTTGATCCATGTTTTTCGCTGTGCATCATCAAA
Organism: Massospora cicadina; assembly: GCA_022478985.1. Lineage (NCBI taxonomy): Eukaryota > Fungi > Entomophthoromycota > Entomophthoromycetes > Entomophthorales > Entomophthoraceae > Massospora > Massospora cicadina. The sequence goes on from JAKSZP010001583.1 coordinate 107,499, forward strand.
ATTGCAACGATCAATTATTACATTCTTTTTCTATAAATGCAAGATTTAGTCTAAACTATTTCCTTAAATCTCGTAATTAGCTTCAAAAAATTTTAAATCTTTAAAAGTTACCGTTCTTAAAGCAGCTTTGCAAAATCGTTCACACTTCTTCCGACACCCAAGCTCATCTTGACAGATTCTGACCCAATTCTATATATTTTGGCTTAATAATAGAGCTCAGCGCTTAGATGCTAAAAATAATATAGTAACATGTGATCAAACTTAAAAAAAACAGAAAATAGCATAGCAAGCCAAAAACAATACAACGCTCAAGCTTCTTTATAAGAGCCCATGAAGTCTATGCGTAGCAAAAAATGTATTTTTAGCCCCAAAAACATAGAAAGAATAAAAAATACATCCGTATAATTTGACAGTAGCAAAGACAGCCTGAAATAGATGATATGTATAAAAGTTGATAAACTAAAATAAGATACAATTTGAAAAGCAGGAAACGTAAAAATACAAAGCAGAGAACAAACTAAAAAGTATAATATATATAACCTAAAATTAACAAAAAAAACTAGAAAAAGAAGCAAACATCAAATAGAAACTAAAAGAAGATGAAGCAGAAGTACTCTATGGCGATCGATCAAAAACCTGTAAAAAACGTAAATAAGAAATTAAAATATAATTGAATTTCGTTTTGTCTTGTTTAACAAATAATATACTTCATATTTTTGACACCATGCAGCGGCCAAGGTTGATTTTCCGCAACCGGGAGGTCCTACAAAAACAACCATACACTGAGTGCTAAGTTTGTTCATATTTTTAAAGACTATTTGAGTCTGAGTTACAAATCCTAAGAAACTATCATCCCCAAATACGATTAGAAGGTTGCCTTAAATTGAGTTTCTAGAAAAGCTGACTGCCCTGCAATAGCTGTTCCTGTTTTCTTTCGCAATTCAACACCAAGTGAAAAGTTTGATTTTATCGCAACTAATTGGATCAAACTCAATTATAAATTGCAAAGATCAAATATACAATGCTTTTAAGGCCGGAAGTAGATCCGCAACTTAGAATAAGGTTTTGAATAAGTGACTTTGCAGAATTCTAAGTTTGTGTTAATATAAAATTCCGTTTGCGGATTCAAAATAACAAAATATTGTTGTTAATGATTTGTGTTGCATTAATAAACTCGACTTTTAATAAATAAATCAGCTTTACCAGATGTCAAATATTATGTGATTTACCATGTCCATATATCACAACGGTCCCCAATGCTGGCAAAAGGTTCATTTTGCATATATATACTGCTACATTAATTCCAGCCATAAAGTTCCATAATATAATATTAGCTAGGTAAAGCTCTCCAGTACAGAGTAGATAATTAGTATCCATTATTGATATGATAAAAGATTAGTGTTTTATGCTTATAAACAGTAAGATCTAAACAATTGGTAGAAATAATGAGGCATATTTATATATTATGCCTTTTCTTTCATGTATGCATTATTTTTAGTTTTATGTGATCAAATAAATTAAAAAATTTAACTCTCTTATTACAATCAATCAAGGATAGTTAAGTGGTAGAATCCACTGAGAAAATAAACATTTTTAGCAGTAATTATGGATAGTTTGGCCTAAAAGGCCCAGCTGCTCAACTTTAAGTGTAGCATAAAAATGACTATATACTATCTAGCAACTATCTTAAAATAGTCCAATACTACTATTTGTCTAGGAATATTATCCATGCATTGCCCAACTCCTTTTAATAATTTGGAGTACGCATCACCCTTGGTATATAGGAACATTTATGCTATAAAGCAGTATGCCAGATAATCTCAAACAGCTTCCCCAATACAGTGAGAATAAGTTTTGAGCTTGACATGAGAACCTTAGATTCTGGCTTCCAAACTGTTAAAAAACTGAATGCAGATATAGCAAAGCTTTTTAATATAATATACATCAAGTTACACAAAGGAAAAAACTGGAATAAATAACTTCCTGTATCTCCATGGTATACATATACTTCTGGGCAATCAGTCTAAATTTGTTATGGTGAGAACTAAAAGCTATAAAGCTCTATGGTTCCATAGAAAAGTCACTCTTATAGACATTGAGTATCTATTGCACAATGACAAACTTTAAAATATAAAAACACTGGGCAATTAACCAATACGTGATAGATAAGACTGAAGCTATGATATTTGTGAAAACCTGGCACCTTTAGGTGCTCACATGTGCTTTTACACAGGAGTTCAACAAACTTACAGCTGTAGGAGTATTAATACTCTTAACCACAGGTTAATTTTTTTAAAGGGAAAAATAACAACAAGTTTATTTTTAAATATATAAATTTATTAATAATATGAAGGGGCAAAAGCAATACACTACTAAATTATTGCCACTTAGTATAAACCTACTTATTGGTTAATATTGAGGTGCCTGAGAACTCAGGTTAGGCGTGGAATGGTTCATTTTAGATAAACAATTAGCCTATCAGAGCGTTTGAAAGTCTCTTCACCTCATCTTGCCTTAATTTCAAACAGGTTTTTGACAGTAGGTATGATACATCCAGGCGGTAAGTTTTAATATAGATGGTCCAATCATACTTCTTGAAAACCTTTTCACCTCACAGGATCCCCTTCAAGTTTATAAAAAGGGCTGGTTTTCCCTTAAGCGGCTGCACTACATATAAAGCAGTGAGGGCGAACTTTAAAGCCAGCTTGCCTATTCTTCCAGGGGTTCAGCGGATTTATAACACCTAAATTTATTCTATTCAGCTGAGATTGGGAGTATAGTATTGCTCTAAGCTAACTGATTCCCCCAAATGTTAGGCAAGGGTGTATTAAAAACAAAATTGTAATTATTCTTCACTAGAACATTCCTATTGACTCATTGAATCTCCAATTGTCTGATATTACCACCTTCAGGAGTGGTGGGGAAGAATAAGGGCATGAAAAACCTCCATGTACCTTGTTTTTAGTGATTCCAGCAGCAAATGATTTGATATAATATTCATCACCCTGCTTGTAAGTAACCCTAAAGGACATTCCAAGGTAGATATGAGCTTCTCACTTCTGGGCGTAGGTATTTATGGTATTATAGAACTAGATCAGATACTTAAATAGTAAGCAGAGAATATCTAAACTTATTAGCTGTGTGGTCCTCTTTGATGACAGTTTTGGCTAGGTTTTCCATAGCTTCAGACTGTAAATAGATAATGTGTTGGGTTAGTTTACTCATGGCCTTGTCATTATCATCAGTGTTAGCAGAGAAGATATCTTGGGCTAGGAGAACAGGTATCCCAGGTTCTCGACCATAAAGAACGTGGAAAGGAGACATTCTGAGGTGTTGGTGGTAGCTGATCCATTACACCATAAGGGCGCTAGAAAAATACTGTCCCAATGGAGGGGGTTTAAAGTGGCTAATTTGTATAATATGTTACCAGGGTTCCATTGGCTCAAAACAGTACCATTTGTAGAGGGGTTATAGGGAGCTGAAAAGAGTTGTTGCGCTCCCATGGAGGTAGCTAACATCTTGATCACTATGGAGGTAATGTTTCTCCCATTGTCACAGAGTAGAACCTGAGTGCAACCACGGTGAGTAAAGATATACTGATAAAGAAAAGTGGTGGTAGCTTTGTAAGTTTGGGTTGGGAGAACCACAGATTCAATCCATTTTTGTAAAGTGATCAATCCCTACTAGTATGTATCAATTCCCACTGGTAGCTTGAGGTAAAGGAACTACCACATCTAAACTTATAGTGTTGAATGGCTTTTGTGGGGTAGTAGGTTGAACTTTAATATTTGGTCTTGAAACTGGGTTGCTTTTTACAGGTTAAAGAGGAATACAGGACTTTAATAATGAGCTCCTTAATCCCCTACCAATAGTATCGTTCTTTAATCCACTCATGAATTTTTCTCACGCCACCAATCACAAGGGTAGATTGGGTCTCCATGATCACAGGTACTCGTTCTGAAGGTTGGAGATAGGGCAGCCACTTATCCCCCACCTTTTTATATAACTTCCTGCTCTCTAACTTAGTGTTGTGGGAGTGTCACAGGATCATTTTCTTGACTGGTTCATCCACATCGTCTTAAGTATCAGGGGTCATAAGGAGGTCATGAAATATCTCCACTTCAAAGTTATCTAGGTGGAGGATGGGCAGCTGAGTCAACCCATCAAAATTCATATTGCGGATACCAGCAGTGTTCAATCTTCATGTCATAATGTTGGAGCTTCAATGCCCAACAAGCCAACCGTCCTGTGGGACCCTTCATATTTTGAAACCTTTTGAAGGAGGCGTGGTTGGTAACCACATTAAATGAAATTCATATAAAAAAGAACATAATTATTTACATCCAGCAGGACAGCAAGGCACTCCTTTTCACCAATGCTGTAATTTGAGTTCAGCTTTTAATAGTATCTTGCTGAAATAGGAAGATGTAACAAATGAAAAGACCCCAGTTCTGACTGCCGTATAATTTTACATATTACTTTGGTGAACTGACAATCAACCAAAGCGGCCTAACCAAGTAGGGAGAGGTTTGGGGCACTGACAAGCAACCAAACTTTCACCTCTCATTGGTTGGCTATGTAAATCCTCTGAGTGGCTGGTCCAATTTAACCATGTGAAAGCTTCCTCAAAACAGGAACACCTGAAACAGATCAGAGGTATTTGATGTATGCAAACCCCAAAACATGCTTTATTTTTATTCTAGATCATAAAAAACTAGGCATCCACTGACCAGAGCTCGTCTGGGGAGCAACTGACAATGCTCCCCAGGAGGGAATGCTAGAGTCCTCATAGAATTTCCAAAGTAAACTTCAGAATGGGCACACATGCCCTATAAAGGCAGCGCTTCAGAGACCTTACCTGAGCTATTAATTAGGCTTGCACAAGCCTAATTAACAGCTCGGGTGAGGCACAACCCAATGTCCAAAATGACCAAACCCTAAAATGTTTTAAAGAGATCTGACTCAGATTTGGAAATTCTTAATCCGAGTCAGAATGTAGCAAATGAGACAAACTCGTCCACTACATCACCCCCGCTTAGAGGAAGACCCCTCCCCAAAAAGGGGCCCCTCAGCAGAAGACCACCACGATGAGGGCTTTCTGGGGCGAGTTACCTCCAGCCCCAGAATTATTTTAGCCCGGATAAACTCTGAGCCCCTCAAAGAAACACAGATGGCAGGATTGAATTGCCACTGGGCTGCCAGAATCAGCCCACCTGGCACAAGGATGCACGCCCAGCACATGACTGTGTTGCGCCCCCTCCCAGGCCCCCATTGATGATAGTCTTCTAATCCCAACTGGGAAGGCGCTTTTTCCAAGGAAAACGTGAGAGCGGCATGCGGTCCAGTGCAGCTGGACGTCTGACCCCTTGTGGGCGGACCATCCGCAGGGTGAGGGAACCCTGCTGGGACAGGACCCCTTGATGCCACCAATCCCTGGTGAGCAGGAGGCCCCACCAGAAAATTGAACTGATGATCACTTCAAGTCCAGGGTTGGCCATTAGTCACTGGCTCCCACCAGTGCTGGCTCCTCGACAACTGGGATCTTGTGACCACAGAGGTTAGTCCAAACTGGGGATTGGTAGCATATAACGAACAATTGACTTTAGAAATAATGTAACAGATGGAAAACCCCCAGTTCTGACTGCCATATAAACATACATATTGCTTTGGTGCACCAACAAGCAACCAAACATTCAACTCTCATTAATTAGCTTTGTAAATCCTCTGGGTGGTTGGTCCAATCCAACCATGTGAAAGCTTCCTTGAATTGAAAACATCTAAAAAACCACAGGTATGCGAGGTATGCAAACCCCAAACATCCTTTATTTTTATTCTGGATCATAAAAACCTAGGCGCCCGCCAACCAGAGCTCATCTGTGAAGTAACCAACAATGCTCCCCAGGAGGGGAATGCTAAAGTGAAAATTCCAAAGTAAACTTTGGAATGGGCACATGTGCCCGATAAAGGCAGCGCTTTGGGGACCTCACTTGAGCTATCAATTAGGTTCACACAAGCCTAATATACAGCTTGGGTGAGTCACAACCCAATGTTCAAAACGACTAAACCCAAAAATGTTTTAAAGAGATCTGACTTAGATTCAGAAAATCTGAATCCAAGTCAGAATGTAACAAAGGAGACAAACTTGTCCATTACAGATATGGGGTGATCCACGCCATTTTCATCCAACTTGTCCAGGATGGCTCCAACGTTATAGTCAGAGGCATTGTTAAACAAGATAGAAGGTTTAACTTAATCTGGGTGATGTAGGATTGGACGTTTTTGTAGCAGTTGCTTTAGCGTCTCAAATTAAGCCTTTTGTTCAGTACTCTAATAGAAAGGAGTGTTCTTGGCCAATAAATCGAATGAGAGGCTCACTCATATGGGTGAACTTGGGGATGAATTAGTGATAATATTTTATCATGCCCAGAAAAACCTGGGTATCTCAAAGGGTTTTTGGCGCTTTTCTTTAGAAATAGATTCAACCTTAACTTGTAAAAGTTGGATTCCTTTTTGGTATATGATAGGTCAAAAGATTCTAATATTTTTTGAAAAATGTACATTGTGATGATTTTAGTTTATTGTTGGATGCATGCAGGCGTTAAAACTTCCTTGAGATGAGTAAGATGATCATTGAAAGTTTCAGAAAATACTGTGATGTCATCAAGATAGACTACCACACAACATAGCTTGAGAGCTTGTAAGATACGATCCATGGCTCGCTGGAATGATAAGGGTGCATTGCACAACCTTTAGGTTAGGTGAGTGGGCTGAAATAAGCCTTCACTGCATTTGAGAACACATTTCTCCTGGTCTTGTGAAGAAAGGTCCATTTGCCAGTAGCCGCTGGCCAAATCCATAACGGAGAAGAAGTTAGAGCCAGAAATGTGCTAGAGTGTCATCAATGTGAGGGATAGGATTACTATCCTTTTTTGTGAGGATTTTTAGCTCTTTGTGCCCATAACTACCCTATGGCCTCCTTTTTTCTTTTTTTAGCAGTAGAGGAGACGACCATGGTCTCTGAAAAGGTACTAGTAATCCAGCGTCTAATAACTGATTGAGTTTAGTCCTCTTTTGCTGCTCTTCAAGTTTGGATTTACAATTATAATTTTAAACCAGATGGTATGGTCATCACCAACATCAATGGTGTGACTCCAATCCAACATGTGGCTATTATTGCTATCAGATTTATAAAATATATCCTCATAAGCCACTAATAAAGAATGATCACTTTCAAGCTCATTGGAGGTAAGTCATCTGAAATATGGACGTTAGGCAGCGTACATAACAATTGATCAGTTGCAACTACATATCCAACATAGAACTGATGAAGTGGATTTTGGAAATGTCCTCAATTGGGATTATGGAGCCTTTCCATATCTCTTGATGCTTTTTCACAATAATGTTCATATTGGTGAGATTCCCCAATAAAACAGTGATAAGTTTCTGGTAGGCAGGATCTAGAATGCCTGATAATACTTTAGCTTCTAAGGAACTTACTCCATCAATACTTGTTATGTGCAATAAACAGTGTTGAGGGATTTGTAAGGTAAGCTTGGTGTCAATCATGCGTTGTTCATAAGACTTGATTACTATCTCCTCAGAAGCATAAAACAAAATACCCTCTGAAGCATCCACGTGATTAGGCACCTTTTTTGTGTCTTGCCCAGATGTGGTGTAAAATAAGGATAAAGCAGTAGAACTGTACTCAGATAGTTAAGAGTATTCATTTTTGTTATAATATCTATAATTCAAAATCAGAGGAACATCATAGTTAAGTTGGGAGAGATAACCCTGCTTCATGTTGATGCTTCCTTTATACTAAAGCAAAAATTGAGTGCCAATAAGCATATCATAATTATGGTTGTCTTGACCACTGAAGGGAGTGACAGGAGGAGTTTCACAAATTTGAAGGGGTAGGGAGGAGTACATCCTTATAGCGTGAGTATTATTGGGGCCTGCAGTTTCATACTCTTGGGAGTATTCTAGTTCAGGAGCAAACTTAATCTTCTTTATCAATCTTAAGAGATCACATACATTGGGGAGTCAGTGTACAGGATGGCCATAACCTTGACCTTGTTGATAACAACTTTTACCTTGTTTACAGTTCCACCAAAACTAGGGGGAGAGCAAGAACCTCTTTTAGACAGAAAGTGGAGGCAAGTCTTTTAGCGGGCTCAGGGTATCTCTTTAATGGATTGAAGAGTATACTATGCTGAATAGGTAGGATCAACTAGGCAATGAGCTGATTAGCATCACTAGCGGTGTCAACAATATCAAGGCGCCCCAGCAATTGGTTAAGGTATGTTTCTTTGGGTATTGTGGTCTTGGTAGTTCCTTCAGGGCTCAAACAACCTAGTATCCTTACTTCAGTGGGATCCTAGGACATAATATCCAACGTCCTCATAACCCCTTTTAAATTCGTCATCATAGGGGTTGTCAATGCACGTTGGAGGAGTAATAGGAGAGAGATCAGAGTTAGGCATGTCAGTTTCCTGCAAATAGTACATATTTATCAGCATATCCTTCTTTGTTGCAGTGGTCACCCCTAGAATGCCCAACTACCTCCTTAGACAGAGAAGAAAGCTCTTCTTTGTAAGTTTGGGATGGATCTCCTTTTTGATGGGCTTGGGATGCACTTTGGACTCAGGTATAAAATGGTAAACAACCAGATGAGGAGCCAAGGAAGTTGAGGACTGCATCACTGAGGAACGTGACAATTGAGTCGCTGCATGTGGCCTCTCTGTGGAGGGCTTGTCGTGAGACAAGGTCGCAACTGACTTCACAGGGCGAACTCTGGGTAAGTTAGCAGAAGGGAGCATATCCCTGTCACCCATGGTGCACCCTGTCCAACCTTACATAGCAGGTTGATGTCTAGTTTAAGACGCACTGTGAGAGCAGGTTTTGGGTTGTGATTGGGCACAGGAGGGGCCCTGGGAGGCATTGGGGACTCCTGGTGCCAAACTAAGGGTGGAAGATCCTCATGGCTAGGACTTGAGGTTTCAACCCAACTCCTTGGGTGGTTTCCTCTACTTGAAAAACTGCAACCGCCAATAAAGCCTTATTTTTATCACGTACACTCTAAAAAGGCGTTTTGTTGACATATTATGCCTTTCTAAGGAATGTTGAGAAATCAGACTACTCAGAATGGCAGCAACGGCGTCATTAAGAGGTAGCATTTTGGCAAGCAACAGTGGCTGAGCTTCACTATATAGCCAATCAGCGAAAGCTGCACCTGGTTCTGTCTCTTCCATACTAAGACACTTTAAGGCTTGTTTTTTTTTCTAAACTCGCTGTTGAGCCGAATTCATCATTAAGTGCTTCCTTAACTTTTGCCCAGGTACTAAAGAGTTCATATGAGGGACTATTACCTCATGGGATAATCAGCTTAAGCATGGGAGGATGTACTGTATTTTCTGGTGATCAGTGGTCGCTTCTATATCAAATTCATAAATTAAGAGGAATGAGGCGATGTTACCCTCACCTGAGGCAAACTTATCTCTAGAAGGGGGCTTTAGGACAGCAAGAGCATCCACATGAGGGGCTTAACAAGGGTGTTTGTCCAAGCTTTTTAAGACGAGACAGAGTGTAAGCTAGTTGCTGTGACAAAGCAACTATCCTTGGTTCAGTCTAAGCGGGGATAGCGAGAGGGCTACTCACCCTAACATCCTCCATTTTATTTAAAGATTGTGGTGTACACGTTCCCCTGTAGTGAGCACCACTTGGTGGAATCCTGGAGCCTTTAGGTGCTTGAAAATGCTTTTACACAGAATTCCAACAATCTCATGGCCATAGGAGTACAAAATTCTTGAACAAGGATTAATATTTTAAAGGGAGAAATAATTACAAATTGATTTTTTCACATATATAAATTTATTTGTAATACCCAGGGGGCAAAAGCAATCCCCTATCAAATTATCGCCACTTAGTATTTAACCTACTTGATGACTTATAGTGAGACGCCTGAGAATCCAGGTTAGGCGTGGAATAACCCATTTTAGTTAAATAAAGATTAAGCCTATCAGATCATTTAAAGTCTCTTTACCACGTCTTGCCTTAAGTTCAGACCGGTTTTTGACATCAGTTATGATACATCCATGCTGTAAGGTTTAGTATAGATGATCCAATTAAACATCTTGAAGATCTGTTCACTTCCCAAGATCCCCTTTATGTCTATAAAAGGGGCTGGTGTCAGTGTTACAGTTTTTTAGACTGTCGCCAAGGTCCAAAGGTGGCTTGAAGCTGCATATTCATAAAAGGGTCAAGAAGGAAATGAAAAAATGGTTAGCAAATAAATAATTTAAAAGTTTAAAAGGTGTCAATGTTTATATGGTGAGTGGGGACACAGCGCCTCGAGAATTGTCATGGCCCCATCCGTTCAGGTTTTTCCTGGACTTCCAGATTGACCACCTGATGGACATCCTCAGTGTATTTCGCCACCCACTTGACCAAATTAGTGGAAACTCCACCCCACGTGACTCAGGAATTAGGGATGAGACATCTGAAGTCCTCTTCACTCATATAGGTTTGAGATTCAATTTGTAAAGCTCAATTTGTCAATGGTGAAATTGATATCTTTGTTATTTTAAATCCTGAAAATGCCCCCCTCAAGATCCTGTTGGAGGGGGGTATATGGCCAAAGGAACTGGTTATGTACCCAATTGACCACGGTCCCCTGGTTGACATCAGCAATGGAGTACTTAGATTTCACCTTATTAATGACCTTATAGGGTCCAGACCAAAGAACGTCTAGCTTATTCTGTTGGCCTCCAGGTCAATGGTGATAGAAGAGAACTAGGTCATCTAATTAAAAAAATTGGTAAGGAGGGCCAGCCAAGATTAGATAGGGATGTCTCTCTTCCTGTAGTGGTGATGATGCCTTGTGTGTCTAGGGCTTGAAGCTGGAAAATTTCTTCAGCTAAGGCCCTCATAGTTAATTTGGAGTTCTCAGTTGTGGAGGTCTCTAGCAATGGCTGGATGCTACTTGGTAGCTGAGGTGCACGCCCATATAGGGCTTCAAAAGAGGATATCTTAATGACTCAGTGGTAACTTACCCTGTAGGCAAGCAAGGCGCTGGGTAGGTAGTGGTTCCAATGAGCAGGATTCAAGTTGGCCAACTTTCATAAAATGGAAATAAGAGTTCTGTTAGCATGTTCTACCACCCCATTAGTAGATGAGTGATAAGGGGCAGCGAAACTGGGTAGTGCCAAATAGCGAGGTAAGTTATTACACTACCTATGAAGTGAAGTTTAACCCGTTGTCCAAAAGTAAGGTTTGGAGGCGCCCATGCTGGGTGAAAACAGATTGAACAAGGAAGAGGGCTGTGGCTTTGGCAGTTGCAGCTGGAACTGAAATAGCTTCAACCCACTTGGTTAAGTGGTTCACAGCTAGGATAATATACATATGGCCATGCAACACAATGGGAAGAGGGACCACCACATCAGTGTTAATGACATTGAAGGGCCCAGTTGGGGCGACACCTGAGTGTTAGAACTGAGGATTGGCTCGGTCTTGAGATCAGCAAGACATACATGCCTCCAAGACCTCTTGGATGGTTTCCATCATTTGGTCCCAGTAACACCATGACTTCAGTCATTTGTGAGTCTTCTTAACTGCCCCGTGTCCCACATAGAATGGCACTATAGAATAACATCAGTTCAGGAAGAGGGGAGGATATAAGGGAGCCACTTCTTATTGACCTTCTTGTAAAGCAGCCCATACTTAATTTGAGTGTCTTGAATCATCCTTTGGAGTTCAGCTTAGACCTTAGGAGTTTCCAATTCCCACTGCTCAGGTCAGCCTATTAGATCATATAGCTGGTCCTCCTCGGAGGTCAAAGCTACTAGCTCCAGCATACTGGAGAGGCTGTCAGCATTTTGGTGAGTTGAGCCTGCACAATGAACAATGGTGAAATCATAGCTCTGTAGTCATAAATCCCACCTGGCTAGTCGGCCATCTGGGTCCTTCATTTTCTGGAGCCACGGGAGCGAGGAGTGATCTGTAACAATGGTAAAGTGAGTACCATAGAGATAAGGTCAGAAATGTTTGATGGCTAGCAAGAGAGCCAGGCACTCCCTCTTGATAAAACTGTAGTTCTGTTCAGCTTTACTCAGCGTCTTACTAAAATAGGCCACAGGATGGTCGACTTGGTTTTCATCATGTTGGGCTATGATAGCCCCAACAGCAACTTCACTTGCATCCGTAAACAACAAGAAGGGTTAGTCAAAGCGCAGGAGGACTAGAATGGGTTTAGTACATAGTGCAGTCCTTAAGGCATTAGAAGCCTGTTCTTGTTTAGGACGTCATTAAAATGACACGTTCTTCTGCAGGAGATAGAATAGCGGCTCGGCTAGGTTGGAAAACTGGGGGATAAATTAATGATAATAGCCCACCATTCCCAAGAATGCCTGGATATCCCTTAAGCATTGGGGCGTGACATTCTCTCTATGACATTGACATTGTCCGGTATAGGCTGGATGCTATCCTTGGAAACTTTGTGTCCTAGGAATTCCAGTTCAGATTGGAAGAAAGAGTACTTTGAAGGCTTAATCTTTACAGAAGCCTTTCATAGTCGATTGAAGACTTCCAAAATATGCTTGATGTGACCATTTAAGATTTGTGAGAAAATAGCAATGTCATCTAGGTAGACAAGGATGCATGAAAGCTTCAAGCCCCAAGGATCCCATCCAAGACACATTGGAAAGTGGATGGGGCGTTGCAAAGGCCCTGGGGCATCCTTGTGGGCTCAAATAATCCTTCATTGGTTATGAAAGCACACTTAGCTCGATCTTCAGGTGTGAGCTCAACTTGCCAGTATCCGCTGGCAAGGTACATGGCAGAAAATTACTGAGATCTGGTAAACATACAGAGGGAATCATCAATTAAAGGCAGAGGATAACTGTCTTTTTTGGTGAAGGAGTTAATTTACCGGTAGTCCATCATCACCCAGTGGCTGCCATCCTACTTCTGAACCAGCAAAAAAGGAGAGGCATAAGGGCTGTGCGATAGTACCAGGAGTCCAGCGTTGAGTAGTTGTTTGAGTTCCACTGTCACCTGGGCTTCTTCAACATTGCTTTTTTGGTAAGGTTAGGACCAGAAGGGGGGAGCATCCCAGTTTCTACATGATGTAGGACTCCGTTCATTCTTCTGAAGTCATAGGTTGAGGCCAAAAATAGGTCCAAATAATCCTTCACCAACTCCTGAACCTTATGTTGTTGGTCATCTGAGAGGTCTTTTGTGACGGTTGAGGTCTATCCTTAGCATCATATTGCCCTGATCTTTGGTAAGACAGGGCAGGCTGTGTCTGTAGGTATGGAGGAGGAGGGGGCGTTGGTTCTAGCAAGGACGCCTAAGGGGCCGGAGCTTGGAGTAGGCCAAGGAGCAAGATGGGCGTCCAAGTCAGAAATAAACGGAAAACGAGAAAAATGGGTAGTTTCGAGATTCGATTTTGATTCAAATCAAGAATGGAATAAAACGGGTGCTTGGGAGTTTCGCGGTTTGATTGGGATTCTAAATGGAACTGGCGCGGAACCATTGAGGATCGTAACTGGCATGGAATCATTGAGTAAAGATTCCGCGATCCTGCTGTAAAGTTTACACCAAGCATCATTCAAGTTGGCACCATAAGCTTATATTATATTTTATTTTAGCTTTTAGCCTGTGTATATAGGGAAGGAACTGGGAGCTGGAGGCTCCTCAGTTCTGTTTTCTATCAACTTGGCTAATTATTAAATAAAAGAACCTAAAATTCATATATTTATAATTTGGGTTTATTTTAAGATATTGTCTAACTGCAGCCATGTTTGGCTTAAATCAACAAGAGTTGGACTTTGAGAGTGAGCTTGGGAGGGCTATTGCCTCCCTCTAAACCTTGTCTTGGAGTCAAGGCATGTTGCTGGGGTTAAGTATACTTGCAACTGTCTTCCAGGGGGTGCTTGTCCAATCTTGTAGCGCGCGCACCAGGAGAGTAGTATCAGGAGTCATGTCAGCCAGCAAATAATGCAACTGGGAACGAAGCAATGTCACT